>JAQQAE010002221.1:0-22888 GCA_029823295.1 Pseudamia nigra
TGATGGCAGGTATGGTTGTTACCGGTAATGTCTACATTTTAAATTGTCAGTGATACAGATGTGGCAGATGCAGGTACACAAGCCTAGAGTGACCTCTAGCAGCTGTCAGTGTGAGAAACAACAAACACTTGAAATAATTTGTATATATGTCGCTCCAGTGTGTTTGTTGCCCCCCTAGCCTGACTATGAAAAAAACCTGCGATGTATAACCCGGCAAATATGGTATTTAAGAAATGATCAGTTAATTAGAAAAATCAAAAACTTTGAATGAGTCCCCAAGTGCGGTCACCAAACCCATCAAACACTATGCTGAAACTGACTCTAATGAGGACTGTCCCAGGAAAGGAAGACCAAGAGCTACCTCTGCTGCAGAAGAGAAGTTCATTTCAAATTACCCATAGACTGTATATACTGTGTTAGTGGACAACATGACCGTGATGCCATCCATTGGTTTCTGAACAGCCGTTTTGAGGCTAATCGGCTTGTCACTTCCTGGATGACATTTTGCAGCCAAAAACAGGCTGCAACCATTTTTGGACAAATGGCGATGGGGCTACCAGAGCATAGTATGTCAGGGGTCTCATGGCTAAGCTAATACTAGCTGCTAGCTTACTGACACAGTAAAACTTAACCAAGCATTTCCAAAAAAAAGTCAAATTATGGTGTTGTTAGTGTAAACACTTACCCACAACTGCAGTCGTGTGTATCTCTGGTAAAATGATGCTCTATTAAATAAATAGAAGATACAAAGATCCAATGTCATCTGATTCCATTGACAAGGCGAGTTAGCACCTGTCAATTAAATCCCAGCATAGCAGTGATTTGTCAGATTATTTGCGGTAATATCTTAGTGACAGCAAAAAGTTAAAGATGGACCACCAGATCACTTATTAGAGCGTCTAAATAAAATGTTTGAGACAATGATGACTCCTCACAAAAATTTATTCACATAGTATTTTCAGAGAGAAGTCCAGTGTAACTCTATGGGGGTCAGGACTTCTTGGACCCCAATGAACAACATGAACAGCCCAGGTCGTTGCCCACTTGAATTACCAGACTCAGAAACCACCAACTTACAACACCTCAAAAAGCATTTATATTTTAATTTTCTCAAGTCACAGGAAGACCTGAAGGTTGAGCTTCTTCTTCCTTTACAGCATTTATCAGTTTTCACATATGTAATGTATAGGTGCATAAAGGCCTATATATGCAATATCGACATTTGGTTAAAAGACTCTTTTATTATACTGTATACAGAATTTTGTGTAAGGGATGTCAAGTTCCTTTAATGTTAGATTTTTTTTTTCATAATGAACTCAAAACCAAATACTGTAACTTTCAATTATATTCAATTCAATGTTATTTCTACAGCAGCATCACAAATCAGAGATACACATGATCCTTCTACCAGGATGGACTGATAGCGTAATAGGTGTACTTGAATATAGATATCTTACACATACTGTGCACAGTAAAAAAAAAAAAAAAAAAAACTGTTTAAAATACAGCTGGAGTGATGATGAAGACCTACACCTTTAGCCATGGGAACCTGGACAAAAGGACAAGATAACCTAATGCTCCAGCAAATAGACACAGCACAACATTCAGACTGAGGGTGATACCCACAGAACAAACAAGTACAAGGCAAAGTGAGACTAAGAAAGAAGAGGCTGCACCCTGTCCAGAGATCAGTAGATCAGGATGGCCAATGACCCAACATCTAAGAGGACCACATGAGACCAAGAGAGGGACAGGCAGAGCACAATAGCTATTCACTGAACATCCTAAGACTCATTTTGATGAGGCCTCTTCATAATCCTGCATGTGATAATTATTTTCTCACCTGAAACCTAAAAACAGTCAATTTTAGACTCATCTATTAATAATCCCACTCAATCATCACTTCAGACCACAGCTGTCCACATCTCATTGGATTTACTAGGATGGATGTAAATACAAGTCCCCTCACCATTTAGTCATACTCATAATCTTCTGACTAAAATGCCATTTAGTTAAGGTTTTATTTTTGCTACTCAGGCTCACTTGGGCTCTTCACCCCTATCGGCTCATAGGCCACCAGCGATGCTTCTCCACTGGGCCCGCCTCTGGGCTTGCGTAGCAGCTTTCTGTGTGTTTTTAACTGAGTCAGTTTAGTGATGACACGTCTGTAAATACTGGTTTGAGCACAGATGTGGTGTAATTTCCTTCATATGAGACAAAAACTTGAACCACATGTTTGTTCTTCTCTTTCTCGCTCACACCAACATTGTATACTTTATGACACATGTAGTGAGGATGTACAGACTTGTACTGTGTGAGATTAAATTGAGTTGAAAGAACTTTATTTATCCCTTTTAGGGATATTTGTTTGACAAGCTCATAGGCAAGAAAAATCAAATCAGTGAAATATATCCAGTCTGCCATCAATAGTGGTGTTGAACAGTCTGATGGTGATGGGGATAAAGAATTACCTACAATGCTGAGTCCTGCAGCATGTTAGTCACTGTGGCTGCTACCCTGAATCATCTGCCTTTTACTCTGGCACCAGCCCTGCATTCACACAGATTCCCTCTCAGATCCAGTGGGATTGGTTTGTAAGCTCCACATTTCCTCTGCCTTAGGTCCAGCAGGTCCTCTCTGGAGTAAATTCTTCTGTCCATATTAGCTCAAGAAAGCAGTGGATATGCAAAAATTATAAGAAATCATAGAGAAAAAGCAGAGAGCTCATCAGTTGCTGCTGCCTGTACCAACACATTCTATATGAAAATACACCATACAGGGAGAATTGTGCACATCTAACTCAAGTCTACCCTCTGTTGTACACAAGATGAGTTCTCTTTGGATTTTTGTCAAAAGCTATGCCAAAAATAATTAGCTAACAAAATTAGCACTGCCCTGTAACTTCAAACTTCACACACACATGCCCCATCCGGTGGATGCTGATTTCAAACCCAGGGCTTTATAGCTAATTGGGGCCACCGTGCTAAGCTACGTACTACACCTATACCCTGCACAGATTTATCCCTAAAATGTCATTGTTTTGTTGTTTAATGACAATCACCCACCAGAATATAAGGCAAAGAAGCAAAACAATGGATACAGTTGCTGCATAGCCATCATTGCCCAAATTAAATATGTCAGCAGAATTACACTAATGAACTGTTATTCTAATTCAGAGAAAACTGAATTTTAAGACTCATTCTGTACTGCTATTACTCTTCTCTGTAATTTAAAAAACCACCCTCTGCATGTACTTAGCATTTTAAATGTAACTGCCTCTCTGGATTGATTGCATATAATAAGTCTAAAATGGTATTTCATCTTGATGCCTCTAAAGATGATGTATTTACTTACACATACTGTACTAACAGTTGAATAAATTCTTGCAATTCAAAAGGAGAGTAAAGAAACTATAAGCCTTTCAATGTGTAAATTACATCTTGTAAAAAATGTGAAATGTTTAGGTGTAACATCACTTGTTTGCTTTTTCATTATATACAAGTAGTACTAACTGTGATAAATGATGGGTGTCATTTGGCCTGACATTAAGTGCTGCTATCAGATGTGATCACAGGCACTTGAAAGCCTGAACATAATGCACTCAAACTTTGTTTTTAAGCAGATGATGGAACCATCCTGAATATATTGCATTAGTGGGTGTGAGAACATAAGAAAACAATGGAGTTTAATAGTTTATAAGGCACCATATGTTCCTCTCAAATACTGCTGTAACTAAATTTTAACCGGCTCTTAGACACAGCTTTTCTCATAAGTTCATTTATGTTTCGGGTTATCTTGGAGGGGAAAAAAAATTGTCAATTAATAAACTTTCTCAGCGGCTCTTGACATTCCACAGAGATAAAGAAAAAAAGTCTCTCCTAACAGTGACTTCACATCCCCGAGTTACTCAAGCATAATTCTCCCGGGACACATAAGGACTCTCGACGCCCACAGTGGAACTAGTAGGCACAGAGCTGAAGAACAACTGCAGTAGATACTATCTTTCAGGAAGGAGGCACTTTTTAACCTTTCAGAGGCAAGTGCTGTGATGCTGTGGTAAAAGTGCAGACATTTGGTGTGAAGATTTTTCAACTTGGCTTAAAGACATGTCGAAAAAAACGGTGTACGTCTGGCTGTGAGTCACTCCGAGTCCAAGTATAATCTCTTGATAACACAAATTTGTTTTAAAATTGTGTTTTATTATGTGACAGATGACATTTTGTTCCATGCTGAAGCTTGAAGATGTGCTTCTTATCAAAGTTCTCATTTCTTAACACTTACATTTATATCTTTATCATTTATATGTTTTTAATAAAGACTTCTGTAAAGGTGTTGATAAAATAAAGTGCATTAATTAGATTTTTCCTTGGTTTTCCCTTTGTAAATCTCATGTCCTGATTTTTTTGAGAGGTGTTGTACTCGCCCACTTTTCATCAAAAATCACTGACTGGATGAATCAAACACCTTTGTTGAAATGATCTGGGATTACATTCTGACATGATGCCACTGTAAACACACATTAATGAGCTTTTCATGGTTAATCTTCTATTTAAAAAATTATGTCTGGAATATTAGCAGTTGCTCGTGCACGCGGGGCTAATTTTAGTATAACATTGCAGTTGGCAGCCAAAGGAAATCTCGAACTAGGAAAATTTGAAAACATACAGCTCTCATTCTCCACTCCCTCTTTCTCCTCAAATCTATAAGTATGTACTAAGCCTCTCCTCACTGGACCAGGGTCTCTGCCTCAGTGTGCGGGTGTCCCTTTCAGTGCACGACGACAATCACTTGAGGAACTGCAGTCACAAAACTTTTCCTAAACCATGCTGACCAGTGTAATTATTGTGATAAATAAACCCAACATTAGACTAACAGCCAGTCAAAGCTGGTCACAGAGCTGAGTCGAGAGCTGGTCTCCATGTTTGCTTCTCTCATGTGACATTTAAGCATTAAAGTAAACCTCGCTGTCTTGAGTTCATGAGCTTATAACAATCAAAAATCAAGCTAAAAACAAATAAAGATAATTATCTATTAAGAAGAAATGTTGAAAGTTGAAACCCTTTAAATCCTGTCACTCTCTACATAATGTAGGTCTGATGTTCCCTCATGACTCATGAGCCACGCATCACTCCATATGTGCCCAGTATGAGCTGTGTGTGTGAGGAATATCTCCAGCATGTGCATCGGAGTGACCGACAGTCGGCTAACATTGCCCTTATTACTTATTAGTGGAATCTTATTGGGAGCAATGGGTTTTTGCAATCACCTTACTGGCTGTACGTGATGCAAATTACTATCTTAATGTTCTACTACCAGAAAATTGTGACAGTTTCAACATGTGACTAAAAATGTTACCAACTTTAGCTATAGTACTTTTACTGTTGTTGTTTTTTGTAGACAGAAGTAGGTTTATTTACCTTGACATGTTTCAACAAGTTCCTGTTATCTTTCTCCTACAAAAAAGAACAACAATAAAAACATTAAGTTTGTTGAAGACAGTATGAACCTTTTTGCACTAACATTAATTACAACTATGATTGGTGGTAACTTGCAATGATTTAAATTTTAAATCAATCAATCAATCTTTATTTGTATATAATATAAATGAATAGAATAGAATAGAATAGAATAGAATAGAATAGAATAGAATAGAATAGCTTTTATTGTCATTGTCAAATGTTTCCATCAACGAGATTACTTGCTCCCACTGAGGGGGAGGGGACTGCAGCACAGACATGTGCACTGCCCCTTCAGCATTTAGGGGAAAAGGGGGGATACATTAGGAAAGAGAGTTAAAGAAAACAGTTTCCAGAATAACGCTCCTTAGGAAGCAAAATTGTAGTCACAGAAAAAAAAAACTTATATGCACAGTTAGCAGACATGTTGCTACACAAACATCCATTGACACAGCAATAAGTATCATAGAGAGTTGGGGTGTGTGTGTCAGTGAGAAGTGGTGGTTGCTGGATGCATTGTGTTGTATCAGTTCTGATAGGAAAGTCAAGAATCCTCTTCAGAGCATATAGGTGTTAAATTCCATGAAAGCTACCATGTCGGCACATGTCCATAGAAAAAGTTCAACTTAACTCCAGGTCAAGAGTCCTCTCTCAGAGCATATAGTCCAGATGTTAAACTCCATGATAATTACGATGGCGGCACATGTCCATAGAAAAGAACGGTTCAACCTTCTATCATAGTGTTAGTGTAAGGCGGGGGAATGGTGAAAAGTGGAGCTCATTTCTCCAGGCAGTGTCTCCACCAAAAGGGAGGGGGTTGCACACAGCCTCTCAAGGCCAGAGAAGGGAGCCAAAACAAAAACAAAAGATAAGATGGTCACCCTTTCAGAAGCAGAAAAGAATTTCATCTCCAAAGTAACTCCAATTTTATATATTTTTGGTACCAGACCTCAAAAACCATCCTATGAAAAGACCCCAGCAATTCTGTGTTGTAACCCACTCTTCAATATAACTCAGAAATCGTCCATGTTGTGCTGCCCGTTCTCTTCCCAATTGCTTGATTTGGAGACAAAGCTTTACTGGGCTTTGAACAGTTCTGTCCGTCTTCTTTATCAATACACCAGGAAAACACCCAAGCCAATCAGCAGAAATCCTGTTATCATGGTTCCAAATAGATAAATAGCCATTACGTCCTCAGTGGACAGCGTCTCAAAAACACACGAGTCCCCATGCGTCCACGGATCCTCACATGTCCAGCAGCCGCTGTCCTCTGAGGACCCTTGGCTTCCCCTCGACCTGCCTTCCTGTCCAAGCGTGTCAATTTCATTGAGGTCCAGCTGGTCAATTCCATGGTGCTTTGGATTTAGGGGGAGACTTTGACAGAGAACGAAGCAAACACACAGGCAAGACATAGCAAGCAGGGAAATCTGGGACAGGATCAGATAGAAATGCATCCGCTCTCTCTGAAAGCCGCAAGAGAAAGCAGTATAAGTTTAAACTTATGAATTCTACAGGCTCATGTAGGCAGGACTAATGCATTTTATCTGGCCTATGATTGGTTATGACTTATAATGCCACAAATCATAAAATCCAAAATGGCTTGTTCATTTTGTCCATCTTGTTGGATTTCTCAGGAATTGTTGCACTAAGTTCATATATTCACAGCTTTTATGCTACATTATAAAGTTTATATGAACCCCAAACCCTAATATAGATGGATATTTTTCCTACAGTATGGGACCTTTAAATTAATTTAAACAAGGTAAAATCTTCCAAACAATGAGAAAATTCCAGCTATCAATCAAGGTTTACTAAAAATACATTTTAAAAACATTGTCCAAAGACAAATCAAACAGTATCATCTGCTGCATTGGCTTTGGTCTCGCTGTGTGTTCTCAGTTCTCAATATGCCTCCACATCACTGTCCACGTTATTATTTCTGCATCTTACTCATTACATTCAAACTGTCAGTCACGGGAACTTGTACATCACTCAGAGATTTTTTTTCACAGGAAACAAAGTGACTACATTTACATAACACCCAGCTAAATAAAAAGCACAGAGCGGTGCAGAACCCAGAGGAAGGCTAACTGAGATTGACGGAAAAATACAACACAACACCCTTGTTGAGATTATGAGGCAGCTCATTTTATAACCAGTGTTTTCCAGTTGCTAATTATGACCATAACTCAGGGCATAATTTGTCTTTTTTATTCCACCCTCGTACTCGTTCAACTTTTAAATGAACCTGATGCTTTTCATCATTTGTGTATGTAATTTTGCACATACGTTTCACACATGCTGACAACTAGAAGCATGTTTTTCTTTTGTGTTGTACATTGTGTTGCTACAGATTGACACTGCCTTTTCAGAGGGATTCTTGTCACTCATGTTTAACACGAGTATTAACAACCGGAGAAAAAAATGCAACAGTCATGCATGTCTGAATCCTTCACTATGGAAAATCAACTACTGAACTTTATTTGTTGCACTGGTTTATGAAGAAAACTGAAAAAAATAAAGAAAATTAACAAAATAAACAACAAAATAACAGAAGAACTGAATTATCCACAAATCAATGTATATTAACACAATAATAAAGTAAATGAAAAGAAATTAACCCAGCAAAGGACAAGACTGATATTATTTATGTAATACAGGGTTTTTGGAGGAAAAAAAAAGGTTATATACTATATAATCTAAATTTAAACAGTTTTATTACACATTTTAATAATATTGTGGGGTACAAATACTCCCCCTCCCCTTCCCCTGACATCTACACATATGCTTCAGTGATGGAAGTAACACCTTACAGAAAGTCAACATGAACAAAATATGCAATAAATCAGCAAAAAAATGATAAACAGAAACAAAGAAAAAAACGACAGTCTCAAACAAAGGGGACTCTGAATTTTAGTTGCAGATCACTCCATTTTCTGGCATTCTGTATTTTCTGATTTATTCGTTCACATCATTCACTGGTTTGAAAATATTTTTCAATAATCTCTTTCAGCCCCAAAGCTTTTTGCCAGTTCTCGGTTCATCTTTCCACAGGCTGCCTCATTCATCTATTCAGTGGTAACAGGAATCATCTCATCCCTCAGAACCACATCATCCTGTAATATCTGAAAACCTTGCTTGCTGTAATGGTCTTCTTGTGCATCTAATATGATCTCAGTCTTCACTCTGACTTACCCTGCATTGGTCTTTGTCTTGAGCCTCAAAATCTTCATCTGGTGTCAGTTTTGATTCACTGTGGCCTTAGTCATGACTAGGTCTATGTTTACATGATCTTGACTACTACACTAGCATCCCACCTGCCAGGGGTTATGTAGACATCTACACCTTCTCCTTCATTGTTTTTTCTGTGGTTTTATTATATTCAAAATTGTACATTAATACAGAATACATCTAAATTGTGAAACATGTATGGAATTATGCAACTGACAAAAAAGGATCATCCAAAGTAGTTGCATTTACAGTAGCTTTGATGACAGCTTTGCACACTCCGAGGTAGTCACCTGGAACAGATTTCAACTCACATGTGATTAATTTGTGGCCTTTCTTGTGCAGAGTGTGCAGTGTGAGTACAGAGTCAATAGCCCTGTTACCTATGTATGTGTAACCCTATAGTGCTACTACAACTACTGTACAAATCCACATTATTGTAAGAAATGCTCAGTCAGTCATTCAGGTACTTTGAATGTGTTCCCAAGCGCTGCTGCCAAAACCATCAAATATCATGAGGAAACCAGCATCTGGTTGTAGACGTGAGGAATTGCTGTTAATGAAGCATTTAATGAACATTGTCACAGGTTGTGTTTGAGAGACGGAATAAAGGATAGGCATAGTTAGGGCTGGGAGATATGTTAAAAAAAATTATTGTAATATATTTTTTAATGTCGTCCAATTTCGATTATATCACAATTTTTTAATATTGTTTTAAAACTGCCAGTTTTAAAGCATCTGTACTGAAAAGTAAATAAACTAGAGATTAGTTCAACATTTTATTAACATACAAAGTAAATAACAAAGCAAATTAATTAAGATGAACATAGAAGAATATAAAAATTTTTTACTCTACAGCACAAGAAATGTCAAAAAATGCAAAATAACAGAGTGAAGTAGTTTACAGTCCTGACTGGTTTTGCAAGTACGTAAGACCCAAAATAAACAAATTTCTCCCATGGGGATAATGAAGAAGCCTTAAAATGTAAACATTATCAATTGCTGCTTTGGGCTGGTGGCTGAACTGCTAATGTTACGTGTGCTGTGAGTGTGAGTAGTGGCAGGCTCTGCAGACTCCACTTGCATATTTCATGCTGTGTTGCCAGTTGTTGAGGGCACAGACCGCCAACATACTGTATCTTGCACATTGGTTTAATTTGCTTCATGTCACTTTCGAGATACCCAAACCACCGCCACACAACCGATGTTGAGTAACTTTTCTTCTCAAAAATAGCCTCATCTTCGCAGGATAACTCCAAATCATGGCTGGCATCTATTTCAGTGCAGTCAGCTCCACATCTAGCTCCCTGTTCAGTCATTCTGTTTACTTCTCTGGCAACTTACAAACGAAAATGGAGCAGGAAAAGGTTGACTCTGATTGGCTGTTGCCACACACATTTCCTTCTTCTTAGTCTTCTTTTGACTTGCTCTTAACAGGTCTTTAGCGTTGGTCAGACAGTGGCTTAAGCACACATTTCCGCCATGCTTGATCAAGTAAACATGCTCACAGGTGATCACCATAATCGACCTGAAAATTTTCACGATCATTCATTGCCCAGCCCTAGGTATAGTCGTATAAACTGATTTATTGTGCAACACAGTTGAATGAAAACCCAACTACTACCTTCAGAATAAAAACATGGGCCATTGACTACATTACCATGTACGCAGTATTCGATGTCTTCCCTGATTCCAAAAAGACAAAATTCCTGTTTACACTGCCAATGAAAACAAATCTGCTCAGTTCAAGTCAAGCAGCAACCTCTCTGGCTGAGCCATGAGTTAATAATGGAAGTGTTAAAAACTGCAATACCATCAGTATCCATTGAGGGCTGGTACCATAACCAAATCAATTGCCATAGAGTCTCATGTTAAAATGTCCAATTTTAGAGCAAATATAAACATGTATACAACCAGGTACAAACAACAGGTTTGTGTAGTTTATTTCCATCTCTGGGGACATTGTGTTCATCCGTTCAGATAATCCAGATGCTGATATTTGTGCATAATAAAATGCATAGGTGCATTGATTGACAGGTGTGTCCAAGCCACAGGTCTTCACTATTTCATTTACCCTCAGCTCCACTCTAACTCTACATCTAAGTCTATTTTTGATTGGAATACAGTAAGTAGGCAGTAATGTCAACATGGCAGTGCCCAGAGGCTCCTTGTTTGAACTTCCAAACTGTTCTTCAGAAACCTCATCATGCAGGGTTTGTCCATCTTTTATATACAGATTTTGATTCACATGCAGCTATTCATCATAAACAGTTTATTTTTTTAATCCACGGTGTGAACCCAGCTTCACTGTGTCATTGCCTCAACCACCAACTTGAAAAGGTCAAAAACATTTCAATATTTGCACATATCCAAAAACCATAATATCTGCTGTTTTAAAATATAACAGCTGGTGTGTTATTCCTTCTGACTAGAAATAAGGATTTTTCTTTTGCTGTGTCCATTTTTACCAGAGAAGATCTTTGACTCTACCACAACATTTTCCAAATATCCTATATACGTACATGTCCAAAGAATCCTCCTCAAACTGAAATAATATCAGCCTATCCCATATGTCTTAGTCGAAAGCACTCCATTCAGAAAAAAGACCTAATTCAGAATTGGAATATATGCTGTTTACATGACTCAATAAATTAGTCATATTGTAATGCATATATTGCACTGTTGCGTGATTACTTTGTCCATCTTTGTGTCACTCCTGATGAGCTATACGTTTCATTGTCACCATTTAAAGGTTTCTGAATTCCACTAAATATTCCCTTTGTACACGTTTGTCAACCACTGCTAATTCTTACGGGATCCCAAAGTGGACTGCGTGAATTATATAGTGACATTCGACTGGAGTCTGAACGAGCCACAGCCTCGGTAAACGCGACCTTTGCTGTGTTTATGCCGCATTACAGAAAATGTCAGAGTGACATGCGTGGAAAACATTTTGTTTTTATTAGCCCTGGTTAGTGGAGAGCTGTTATTACTCTTATCTTGTCTTCACACCTCCTCCTCCTCCTGACTGACGCACCTCTCGGAGCTCTGTGGCCAAGAGGCGCGCTCACGCCTGCGCGCCACCACCACTCCGTCGCCTCAGTAAACGGGTGTCGGCGTGAACGTCTCAGTGCTGTGCATGGACATTAATAGGGAATGTAATAATCTTTTCTCACCTCCTGATTTCTTCTGTCATTTATTCACTGCAGCGAAAGCCGGGTAAGTTTATTTCTTTGGGCACAGACCAGGCAGAGTCGCAGTTTGTCAGTTTTACGCACCGAAATTGAGAAGTACTTTATGGAGAGGCGCTTTATGTCATATGTGCACATTTACATATTTAACTGATCCTGGTTAAATAATATGCTTTTGCATCCCAAATGGATTTACACTTGGGAACGTTGAAGCGTTATAAATCTAACCCCAGCATCCACTTTGCATGCACGTCTGCGCTTAGAATAACTATTTTAATGCTTGATACAATAAAGTCAGGGCTGGGTGAGCCCATGCGCTCAGGCACCACATTTCAATGTACCCATGTCTTTGTCACATTTCTGTCTCAGGGAGTTGGTTCATGTCAATTTGGTGCTTTTGTTCAGTTTTGATCTTAGACTTACAGGACAGTGATTACGGTTCATCCTAATCGGAGAGAGGTTTTAATTATGTAAGAGAGAATCCAAAAACCTGCTCTGGCTGCTGCTGCTGACGTGACCGTGGTGATGTGTATGGACTTGGCCAGAGCCAGGATGTGTCTGATGAACAGGGGGAACTGTTGATTAGAAAGAGCTTTCTTTTCTGGATGGTTTGTCTAAATATAAAAGCTGTTTGGGGATTACAAGTGTGTTTGTGAACGTGGCCATATGTCCGCGTTTCTGCTCACGTTGAACTTCACATCCAGCGTGGATTTTATTATTTATTTAAAGTGTGAGAGCAACACGCTGCCAAGAAGACCTGCTGGAATTCACCTGGATCTGATTTGCTGCAGTGAAACAGCCATAAGTGTAGATTTCAGAGGGGTGGGAGGATTTTATTTGTCCCCCTCATTATTGGTTACATTTCATTGCAAGTGCATTGAAATCATATTTTAATTTGGATTGTAGGCAGCTTACATAAATTATGACACATTTTTGCTTTGTTGGGTTATTTTTTTTTCATTTTGTTGCTCATTTTGTTTCTTCTGTGTGAATTTCTTTTCATTATTGGTTATTTTGTTCCTTTGTGTTCATCTATTGCTTATGTTGTTCATTTTATTAATTATTTTATTCATTTAGCTGATGGCTTTCATCATTTTACATTCATTTCTGTTCATTTGTGGATTATTTTCTACATTTTATGTTATTTTCTGTTCATTGTTGATTTATTTTGTTCGTTTTTGTTCATCTGTTGCTAATTTTCTTTAATTTTTGGTTAGTTGGTCAAATATTGTCCTGTTTTGTTCAGTTTGTGAATTATTTTCTTCATTTTTGTTCATTGATTGCTTATTTTGTTAATTTGGTTAATTATTGTGTTTATATTACTGTATGCTAATATCTGTTCAGTTCTGGAGTATTTTCTTAATTTTACATTGATGTTGTTGATTAACGGAAAGGAGAAGAAGAAGAAGAAGAAGTTGTTGATTATACTGCTGATTATGCTGTTCATCTTCTTCAATTTCTCATTAATTTTCGTTCATTTAATAGAATTTTCATTTGGTTCATTATTTTGGCCATATTGATTGAATTTTGTGACTAGCTGCATTAAATCAAACCCAACAAAAGATGTTCACAGTCTTCATCCTTGAACATCTTATTTTGGTTTACAGTTAAACAGTTGATTATGTTGTATGTTTTCTTTTAATTTCTGTTCTTTTGTGGATTAATTTCTTCATTCTTTGTACATTTTCCTAATTTTACTGTTTATTTTCTTGTATTTTGCAGAATGTTTCCTTCATTTTTGTCTTTATCCTTAAACATCTTATTATATTTTACATTTAAAATACACAAAAAACTTATGTGTGAATTCACAGTAATAAATGCAGGTATTATATTAATTCATAGTCAGTTTTTGGTCACTTTTAATCTTTTTTTGTTTATATTGTCCATTTTCTTCATTATTTTGTTCAGTTTTGCCCACTTTTTGCATATTTTTTCATAAATTTAACAATTTTCTCCAAATCTTGTTTCCTTCACAAACCTACAAATGGAAAAGCCACAAATCAATGCATTTCTTAATCATCAGAGCACAGAAAAAATGAAATGTTCAGTGCTCAAAATTTCCATGAGGTGCCCGACTAAAAATGCTTCCCCCTCTAATATTCAACTGAAACCTACTGCCTTGAAAACAGAGCTGATTTCTGGACTTTTAAGGGCCAGCCTGTAGATGAGCAATGCCATGAGGAGAATGTATGTAGGACTGACATGTGACAAAGAAAGGAAGGTTTTGTGTGTTGTTGCTTCGGTGCAGGATTCATTTACTGAGTGAAAGGCTTGGTGTGATGGAGAGATACTAAGGGTACATGTGGGACTACCAAGGATCAGTGGTGGTTTGCATGGCTGGGCATGTCCGTTCGTCCGACTGTGTGCTTTTACCCCAACATCTTATAACCAAACATTCCCAAAAACCATGGAGTGTTAAGCCAAAATAGACAATAAACACAACTAGAACTGGGTGAGAATTACTGTTATGATTTATATTTGCGTACACTGAACAATGATGATTTTGTCTCTATAATTGTAAGATCTGATGTAAAGGCCTCATAAATTTGCACGTCTACAGCTTTATGTTTCAATTCAATTTGTATAGTGCCAGTCATAATCACTGATTATCTCTAGGTGCTTCACAATTTGAGGCTGAGACCTCAACTATACAGACAGAGAATCATTTGCATTCACAACTATGGACAATTTAGAGTAACCAATTCACCTTGGAGAGAACCCACACAGACATAGGGAGGTGGTGGTTCAACCCCACCGCCCAGTGTTGGGATTGAACCCAGGACCTTCTAGCTGCACCACCGTGTTGCCCAATGTGTCTATTAAAGACCTCTGTAAGGGTGTTGGTAAAATAAATTATGGTAATTTGATTTTTTTTTTTTGCTTTTCCAAGGATCTCTTTGTAACTTTGCTCCACATTATTTTACTGCGAGCTGTTATATCTGCCTACTTCACTCAGAAAATGACCTGGGATCAGATTCTGACACAAAGCTATTGCAAACATCAACCAAGATTGGAAGGAATATTATCAGTTGCCCATGAGGGCAGGGCTAATTTTAGCTTTACTGTGATTGGTTGAAACACTTGTTGTTTTCAAATGTATAATTCTACAGGCTCATGGTGACAGAACTGATGTGCAGTAGCTTGTATGACTTGTGATGTCACAAATTACAAAAATTGAAATTGTCCTGTTTTTCCCATTGTCTGTCTTGTGTGGATTTCTTAGCACTGGTGGCTCTGAACATGTTCATATTTTCCTGTTTTTTATTTCACATCTCAGACTTAATAGAAGCATCAACACCCAAAATGATAGATATTCACCACATGGGAGCTTTACATCAAAATTAATTGAATGAGAAAATGTAATAAAAACAAGAATATGCAAATTCAAAATAAAGCAAATGAACGAAAATATTAAAAAAAAATTACATTTGAAAGAAAATTTTTTACACTTGTCTCTGTCTTTTATGTAATTTTTTTCCATATTTTTGTGTCTTGCTGTTTTGCAACTTTTATGTTATTCTAATCTTTCTCCATCTTTTACATCATTTCATGTCATTCTTATCTTTTATTTTGTCATTGTTTTCTGCTTATTTTATATAATATTGACACAATTCTCCCCCCATCTTTTACAAACTTAACTAATAATTTAAAGGCACAAAATTTTTCAGCATTTACTCAGGATTGAAAGTCAGCCTTTAAACTTGATTAGCTTTGAAATTTGGCAGTTATCATGTCAGATGTCCTTGATATCAGCTCATTTTAAATAATTTATTAAGAGAAGATTTTGGCTGTATTGGCCACCTCTAAACCCCATTCATGCTACCATTTTAATAAGAAGAATACTAATACCGTAATAATAATCATAATACAATTGAATTACATAACAGTGTAATCTTTGCTTGGAGTGAAACCCGAAGCGCTTACAACACACTAAAACAATGAAAGTACAAACAGAATAGAACATGGCACCGTAAATTAAGACAATATAAAAGCAGATAACAATAGCCAAATTTCCAGCTAGAAGAAAACAATTTGGGAGAAAACAGTGGGAACAGAAAGTGCTTTAAAATTTGCGGTGAAAGGCTCAACTTATTTAGACGCCCCAAGGCAAACGGTCCCAGACATCTGAGGCCTAATTAACACAAGCTGTGCCTTTTTATTAACCTCAGGAACAATGAAGAGGTTTGAGTTCGAGTCTTTAAGGGACCTCGCAGCCACATACAGTTGAGGCTGAAATTATTAGGCTAATTTGATCCTTTTTAAATGTTTCCCATGCTTCTCACTCCAGCTCTGGGTACCCGTCTTCTGCTTTGTGCCCATCAACAATCCTTCTTCTCATATCCAAGCTCATTTCTTTTGTGTTTGACATAATGTTTTTACAAGTGATGCCTCAAATCCTTTTTGAAGTGAATGTTAGACAAATATTTAGTTTTAACCTGACTTCACCCATGATTGCTCAGTGAAAGAGTGGTGGTTTGTGCTATGCTTGAAAAAAAAAAAGGTCAGTAGACCATGGTCATTTAATTCAGTGTTTTAAGAAACAATTTTAGAATTAACTCTGACAGGCAGCTGTGTGAGTGAGGATTTTAAGGATGGCGTAATATGGGTTTCTGTCAGTCTGTGTTCTGAACTGTAACTCACCAATAGCTGTCTTTGACACACCAGACAGGGGAGCGTTGCATTACATTACAGACCAGCCTGCAGCAGATAAAAGCATGCACATTTTTTTCCTGTGTCTGGCTTGGAGAGAAACACTCTGACTCCAGCAATATTGGCTAAATTATAGAGGGACACCTTGGTCATGTTTCTAATGTGACAATCAACATTTAGGGCAGAGCTGATGATAACGCTGAGGCTCCTGACCTGTTCCTTTGGGTTTATTGTGTAATTTTAGGCGTTCAAGCAGTTTTTCTCTTAGATGCTTGCTTCAATTACAAGTGTCTCAGTTTTGTTTGCTTGAGATTCATATGAAACCAAGTTAATTATTGACCAGTTTGAGCTTGCAGACATACATTGCCCATTTGAGAATGTTATACACCATGAATATTTTGTCGGACCATCTTAAATTTTGATTATGAGGGACATTGATTTTAATATTCTTAGAGTAATGTCAGAATTTTTAGACTGACTTGCATTTTTTGCTAATATATTGTGTTGATGGAAAATCAGAACACTATGAAAGTCCTCTTAAGCACATCTTAAAAAGTCTCAGTGTGGTTAAGAGCTAGACTCATTGGAGGCCAATGCATGTGTGAAAATGTAACATGCTCTCTGAACCACATGTTCACTATTATGAGCCTCATGAATTCTAGCATTGAAATATATGCATGGCGTCAACAAAAAATACAGTGGAAAAGAAATGGGAAGTGCCTCACTGCAACACATAGGGCTAAATATGATGTTGGAGCTGAAAAAAATCACTCATTTTATTTTTTGGAAGTATTTTTTAGGTAGGGTTAGTGCATATGGTTTGGATTTTCAGTTTAATCATGGAAGCTGATGTTGCAGTTTTTGATATTATTAATCACCATATGACACAGAAAAGAACTGGGCCCAGGATAGAGCCATGTGGGATGCCATTTGTCATTACTGTTTTATTAGAAAAGTGTTGACCAAGTGGGTTTACCCAGAGCAGTTTGTAAACACCACCAGTTAGATCGACCGAGTGTTCACTATCTACGCTGTCAAATGCAGCCCTGAGGTCTATCAGGACAAATACTGCATTATTTTTTTCTTGTTGCTACTTGTCAAATTCAAATTTGACTGGAGTGCTTTTTATACTGTGGTGGGCACTGAAATAAACCTGAAATCTCATCATCAGGAAAGAAATGATTCAGATGTTTAAAAACTGATTTTTTAGAAAGTGTTAGATCATAAAGGCAGGCATGTCATTAGAAATGACAAAACAATCCTGTCTCTTATGCAGTGCTGTAACTAAAGTGGTTTTAAAAGCTGCATGAAAGGTGCTTGGGAACGGCTAGTGACTGACTAATGATTAAAACCTCCTCTGCCAAACAGTTAAAAAGCATTTTTGAAAAACTGGTGGATGTGGGCTCAAGGCCAGAGGAAGAAGATTCTAATTCACAGGCACACATTTCTTGTTCATTTACAGATCTTCTGCTGTAAGGACAATGCATGTACATTCAATATTGTTTGTGATACATTGTCCAGCATTTTCTGACTGGTGTTCATTCTGATGTCTTACCTCTAAAATACACTGAAGTGGATTGCTTTTTGTACACCTTGGGTGAATATTTTG
Organism: Pseudamia nigra; assembly: GCA_029823295.1. Classification (NCBI taxonomy): domain Eukaryota; kingdom Metazoa; phylum Chordata; class Actinopteri; order Kurtiformes; family Apogonidae; genus Pseudamia; species Pseudamia nigra. The sequence continues at coordinate 18,135 of JAQQAE010002221.1, forward strand.
AGGTACAGTATGAGTGTATCAACAGGTAAAACAAATCAACCATTGTTAGTTTTTTTTTTTTTTACTAGTGTCAGAACAGTGTTTTAAACTGAAGACCATCTCCATCTACAAAAGCATTTTTAGCTAAGGCCTGTGAATGTAATCAGTAGTATCATGATAAAATGGCAAATTTGCCAGTGCACCAGTACACCAGACACATCAAAACAAAATTGCCTGTAATTTAGTAATTCAGTAGCACATTACAACACCCCCAGAGTTTCCATACTAAAACAGAATCAGCAGCATTTCCAGAAAATTGCTGGAGTCTGTTGGGACACCAAATGGAGCATTTTAAGACAAAAGAATGTTAATGTGGTAAAATCCTAAGATTTAGTCAGCATTGTAGTTGCTAGCGCCTTGTGAAGCTTTTCCGTTTATTATGGTGGACCTTTTGTTTGTCTCCATTTCCATCCAGCTTAATTAGAGTTTTTTCATTTGCTTTACATTTTGTTTTCCTCATTGTGTTTTTTGAGGATTCCTTTTTGTTCCTGACCGGAGCTATACGGATTATACTGAAATGATCATTTGCATCATAAACAGATGAAAAATGAATGGGAAATTCAAATTATATTTTCTGTCATGTGTTCTTCAAGATGGCGTCATTAAACACTGTGTGCACGATTAAATGCCCAATTAACTAGCACTGAGACAGAACTTATCAATAACTGATGATATGTTAATAGTATAAACACAAGATTGAAAGCAAATATTGTGATTTAGTCTAAACATGACTAATTATGTGTTCAAATATATATTATTAATTTTGCATATTGATCACTTGAAAAGAACTGGGCTTTAAGCTAGAGCCCTGGGGGACACCAAATGTCAAGTCTGTCTGGTTCACCTGAATAAATATGAACTCTACCAGAAAGAGCAACCCAGTGTTTATTCTCCACAGAGTCAAATGCAGCTCTTGGGTCTAACAGGTGTTTCTTCACAACTTGTCAAATTCAGCCTTGATTGGAGTGTGTTTACATTGTTGTGGACACTGAAACCAAACTAAAATACGTGTATTATTTCTTTTATTAAGGAAATTAATTTTACGATTTAATCATTTGTGCTATATTCAGGCCTTAGGGCTGGACATAAGATAGAACATTTGCACCTTTGCAGATTTTTCTGTATTAAAGCACACTGGTATCTTTCAATAGTTGTTACTAAGTAGCAGTTAAAAAAATCTACATATGAACCATAGACTGCATAAAAATGAACATAAACCTTCAGTGACATCACCCACCGGTTGCTGATGAGCTGTTTGGATGCTCAAAAAAGGAGCTTCTGGTTGTTGTCATATCAGCATTACTATCTGCTCAGCCTAATCGAAAAATGAACATACTGTAGATTTTGGTGCATCTGAAAAGCTGAAACTTCTGGCTCACACATGTCTGTCCATCTAAGTACGTTTGCCCTTGATTATGTCCAAATATTGGCCTCTGAATCATCTAAATGGGTGAGTTACATAAAAAAATCACCCCCTATACAGTGTTCACAGAGGTAAAAATAAACCATAGACACCAAAACCACTGTTTGTACAATGCCATAAACATGTTTATTTCTGCTCTAAAGTTGAACATTTCACATGGGACTCTATGGGGATTGAATGAGTGGACACTTATCACATTTTATTCATGGCTCAGGTGTGGAGATTGCCACTTGATATTAAGCTAATTTCTGAATGACACAACTGAAAAGAGCTATGAGCTTATAAAACTAGATCATTTAAATATACAGGTGTCGAGAAGGGCTCGTGTGACATTGAGCACTTCTGGAGTCAGTGGCCTTGTTGCTCAATGTGTAAATTAAAGTTTCCCGTAATGACGAGGTTAATAATTAGATATTTGGTTCACATGTTGACATATCTGTGATGTGAAGAAATGCAGCATGGAAACTTTTCCCCTGGAGACTGGGTAGACTCAAAACATCAAATAAAATATTCTTGGCCTCAGGATATCAGTGCATATGGTGACTGTTCCTCTACCCCGCTACCCTTGTTTATTGAAGGAGGAGAAATTATCATTTTGTGGGACATTATCAGTGAGGGTGGCAGATGTGTCAATGTTTAGCCAAGTTACAGTTGAAAAGTAACACCTAAACTGATGCTCTAAGGTGAGAGGATCCATTTAAAAACCTTATTAATGAGGGGTGTAATAGTGATACTTGCAGATTTATTTTCATGCTTTAACCTGTAAGTGGTTGCATACAAGGTGGTTAAAATTTACACCTCTCCAAATTTGGAGGTTAGATTTTATAACAGACTGAGACTTTGTCAAATTAGCCTTCACAAATGACCTATAGAGATTTTAATCATCGCTGCGATCAGATGGATGGTGGAAATAAATTGAAGAATATGTGGAAAAGTGAAAGAGCTGCACTAGAAAAGAGGCCTTGAGATGCCTGTGGGAGTTTTAACAGTCCACATGCTTGATAAGCACACTCTTAATTAGAGCTGGAGGATATGGCCAAAAATGCAGTTGGTGTTCATGTCAGTCAATGTGGTCAATATTATTCTTTGAACCTGAGTGAAATTTGAAGGAACTAGATGATTACTTGTGTATTTTAACTTATTAGTAGAAGATGGACGACACGGTGGTGCCTCACAGCTAGAAGGTCCTGGGTTCTATCCCAATGCCGGGTGGTGGGGCCCTTCTGTGTGGAGTTTGCATGTTCTCCCCGTGTCTGTGTGAGTTCTCTTCAGGTACTCTGGCTTCCTCCCAGAGTCGAGCCGAGCAGAGCCGAGTAGGTACTAGTGGAAAAGCGCCATATGTGTCAGCCCTGCAATGGACTGGCGACTCATCCAGGGTGTACCCTGCCTTTGCCACAAGTCAGCTGGAATAGGCTCCAGCACCCCCCGACCCTTGCAAGGATTAAGGGGTAGAAAATGGATGGATGGATAGTAAAAGATGTAAAAGAAGCAAAAATACCAGATATGATGGAAAGGATGAAAATGGGTCAAAACAGTAAAAGATGCAATAAACAGCATAAGAGATGCAAAAATAGGGAGGAGGAGTGCATAAAGATGAAATTTGGTGCAAAAGATGCAAATCAAAAATGATACCGAAATTGAAAATGGGACAAAACACAGAAAATATACAAAAAGGAAATATCCATGGTAAGATTCCACAGATGAACATGACACAAAATACATGGAAATGACAAAAGTGACAATAAAGACAAAAAAGGTGAAAATATGTAAAAAGACAAAATTGAACTTAAAAAAATACACAAATTACATAAAAGACACAAAAACATAAAAATGATGTGAAGATGAAATCGGACGGCCAGTGTGCAAAACAACAAAAATGGTGTAAAAGTCAAAAACAACATAAAAGATGCAAATAGGATGAAAATGGTGTAGAAGACAAAATTACAGAAAGGGTGCAACAAGAAGAAATTCAATGCAAAATATGCAGAAAGATAAAAATGATGTGAAAGGTGCAAAAAAGACAAAAATGGTGAAGAAGATGCAAAAAGAAAGATGATTTTAAAAAACAAAACAAAAATAGCATATAAAGGACAGAAAAAATAAGGAGCAGGAAGTCGTGGAATCATGTCAAGGTAAATAAACCTTACTTCTGTCTAATTCTAAGAATCTCTGTAAAAGTATTGGCGTTCCAACTTTACTGTGCCATAAAGATGCCTGACTCCAGAAGCACTGTCCACTTTTGTGAGTTTAGAGGCATTTGAAATGAGTCACTCACTGGAAACAAGAATTGCAATTGAACCAAATAATATACCATTAATTTTAGGTAGAAAGGACTTTGTGTGTTCCAACATGACAGATTAAAACACTGTAGAACTTGTACTTATACCTACGTACTGTATATGCATTAGTGGTTGACAAAGGTTTCCCTTATTACTGATCCCAAAACCGTATGGATTTGTCAGTAATATGGGAACCCTGTGAACCAGCGATTACACTTGCAGCCATGTACTGGGACGAAGACAGTAACCATACTGAGGAGGAATGTCAATCACTGGGAGAGCAGCTGGCTGCAATAGTGAAGACAACTATCATTTTAATGCACACTCTATTTTCTACACTAGTACTGAATGTTGGCATTGAATGTAAATCATAAAGTAGATTTAATGTGTAAGTTGTAAAATACTGGAGTGGTTCACCCACACCCAGAGAAGCCAAGCAGTTGGCGAAAGCGCTTCCCTCTATAATTTACTTACAATAATGCCAGCAATTTCCTTTCAGTGGAGGGTACCGTAGTAGTGGGATGGCTTTCCTTTAATGGCATGAAATATTGGAGAAAGCTCATTTTGTTTGAGGAATCACATTTACTTAAGCTACTTAATTACACTGGGCGAGTTATCTTGGAAAAAGAAATAATGAACACCAGTGATGAGTAGCAGAGTCAGACCGAGGACACGGTGACAGGGCCATGATGCAATAAGCATCTAGTGGAGCTCATCGTGGAGCAGCCGGAAAAGTATACCTGAGCACGAATCAGTGCCACTGTATGTGTTGGTCTTTTTTTGGTTTCAGTTAAAAAATGTGAGGAGACTCTCTAGGAATAAAAATGTGTTAGTAAAGTTATGGCTAGGGTTTAGAACTGCACAATTAATTGACCGAACATATCATCACACAAGACTGCTATTTACAAGTCACAAATGAAGGATTTAGGTGGAATTTACAGTGGATATAAAGTCTACACACCCCTGTTCAAATGCCAGGTTTTTGTGATGTAAAAAATTGACACCAAGATAAA
>JAQQAE010002222.1:0-22886 GCA_029823295.1 Pseudamia nigra
GGGGGTCTTTTTTAATACTATTATTGCAAAATGCCTAGTTGTGTGTCTGTCTCTCCTCCTGTCTCACTGTCATAACTTTCCATTGGAAGCAGAAGACAGTGTTAGGGATAAAGCTGCATATGAACTGGACGGGTCAGTGGCTGAGGTAGTGCATCCTGCTGTGCGTCCAGTTGGCTCCTTGGCTGGTGCGGTTTACGGTTAGTGACTTTCACAGTCGGGACAGGTGCTCAATACAGATGCTTGTGTCTTTTATGGGCAGCTGTCCTGGTTGTGTCCATACAGTGACTCGCCACAGAAGCCACAGGCGTTCAGCTATGCTCACTCCTTATCCCACAGTAGCTTTGCATGTTTGTTTATAAAGTCCAACCACTACTGATGGACCACTCTGAGTGGACGACTGAGCAAATCAGACTAAGCACGTATGTATGTCTGCAAATATGGACTGCTTTCACATTTCTAATGTTTGGACATTGCTAGTTCCTCTCACAGCAGAGTTCATCATCTGGGATGGTGCTGTCAGCTTAACAAGGGCTAAAATGTAAGATTTGTATTTGCAAGAACTGGGTTATTTGATATTTGTCATGATACAAGGAGTTACTATTCGATAAAGTGCAATAATTAACATTTTTAAAATCTAATTTCATTTTAAAAATGGCATTGTATTTGCATTCACAGTGCATTTACAGTTTTTACATCCTAGCATTAAATTTGGGGTAATCTGACAAAAGAACTAACATTTGTGTTGAACTGTTCATTCCAAATTGAATGTGAGAATTCATACAGTATCACAAAACATAATGTCTACTGCATAGGTAGACTATATTTTGACAAGTCCATTATTAGTAACATCAAAGTAAATCAAAATAGGAGCAGAGAAAGTGGACAAAATAAAACAATGAAAAAAAATGACTAAATGGCTTGCTGCCTTACAATGGTAAAAATGGGAAAACCCTCATTTGCATTTCATATCCATAAAACCCAAGTGCTTTAAAATTCTCCTGCACTACCGAAAGAGTTGGTCTTTAATTGATTAACCCCTGCAGCCATAATATGTCCAGTGTTGTTCTACTTGGCTGCTGCTCATGTTGTGAAAATTAACAATCTGAAGCTGCAATTAAAATCTTGCAGAGTAATGTGTAGCCTTGTGTGGTAGTTGGCAGCGTTAGCAGCTGTTTTTCCATCGGCCTGCTGCTTTGCTCATTTTCAGTGAACTTGCCAGGCAGCCAAACATTTTCACTGGGGCCATTAGATGATGAAGGTGCACTGTAAGAGTTTCCATTCTCATGCTGTCCTGCTTTGGCCTCTTGTGTGTTAGTTTTATATATATATATATATATATATGTGTGTGTGTGTGTGTGTGTGTGTGTGTGTGTGTGTGTGTGTGTGCTTCATTAATCATCTCCTTGCCATAATAAGACCGGGACAAATATGTATGAGAATGTTTTATGCTTCCAAAGTGTCACTGCAGGACTATTTTTGCCCTTGAGTATGTGCATGTTCTACAACATGTATGTGTATAAGGGTGAGGGAGGGATGGAGGGAGAAAGAGAGATTCAGTTTTGCAGGACCACCCTCCTCATCCTGACGGGAAGTTGTTAGTTTAACCTGACAGGAAAGAATTCGGGAAACTTGGCAGCAAGTGACAAGGGAGAGAGAAACGCTCCCCTCTCTGCATTAACTGTTAATAGACTGACCATTACTATCGTCTTCTCCATTTTCCTCCCAATACATACTGCGCTCAAGTATAAAAGAAGCCTCCTCTCGTCCATCACACACCCCTCACTCCTGTGACATATATATCCCCCGCCCCCCTCCCCGTCCTGCCTCTCATTAGTTGTTCTTTGTCCTGGCTCCTGAATGCAGGCTGTGTGTTTTCCCTTCTCTCTTCTCCCTCCTTCCTCCTTGTGGACCCTCTACCTGTATCAGTTACACCTGAGCGGGACGGTGGAGGGGTCCGGTTACAGCCCACAGAATGAGGGTGCCCCTTTGATGAACAGAGGCTGGATGGGTGCGGGTACAGGCGGAGAAGATGGGGTCAGTGGCGAGACGGGGGCTGACAGAAAAGAAGGGCTTTATTTGTGTCTGGAGTTTGGCTCCTGAGGGTACTGCAGAGTGCACCACCTCGCATGGCTTATGTTTCCTTAATGGATGCCTGTGTGTGTGTGTGTGTGTGTGTGTGTGTGTGTGTGTGTGTGTGTGTATATACAAGTGAGATAGAAGTAGAGAGAGCAGTTTACATATATATATGAATACAAGAGATAGTCTTTGGGTGCATTATGTATATTTACAAATGGTTGTAGTGTGTTTTGTCTCTGTTTTCATGTTTGTTTCAGTCAGAATCACTCGACTTAGTGTATGTTGTTTGTTTATGTGCAACATATCTGTAAATGGACCTCTAACCTTCCTGTTGGTGTATTGTGTTTTTTTTTTTTTTTTCAGAGGGTAGTGCATGGAAGATGTCTGGAAGGCGAGACTGGACTCCGTGGATGAAAAAGAAAAGGGCTCCAGTGTTGTGTGCTCTGGGTGCAGTTCTACTCTGCTGCCTGCAGAGCAACGCCTCCGTCTGTGGTGAGTGGACGTGATCTGAGTAACTCAGACTATTTTCTGTCTCTTTGTCTACAAATAGTAAATTCTGGGTGCAACAGTCCTATAAGGAATACACAGTGAAGTAGGGCTACTACTGCAGATGATTGTTTTCATCATATCAGATTTATACTGAAAAATATTGATCAGTGCTTCTAGAACAGGGGTCTGCAACCTGTGGCTACAAGGCCACAAGTGACTCTTCAGCCCCTCACCAGCGGCTCCTGTGGCTTTGTCCTGTAATAGAACACATTACTATAAATCAACATGAACAAAATAAGCACTAAATCAACAAAAATAAGACACAGAATGAAAGAAATAATGAACAAAAACTAAGGCAAAAGAAAATACTCCACAAAATGATCAAAATAAGCAAGAAAGTCAGCAAGATTAAACAGTATAATAAATAAAATAATTAAAACAATGATAAAATAAACAACACTGAACAAAAACATAAAGTCAATAATTGAAATCATGAAAATGAACTAAAATGCATTAACAGGATGAACAAACTTAAGACAAAACTGAACAAAATTATCCAGAAAAGGAGGAAAACTATCAAAAATGGCCAGAAATGAACACAAATAATCCAAAAAATAAACAACTAATTACAGTATAGACAAGGAAATAAACATACACAAGAAAGTGAAGGAAAACTAAGCCAAACATTGAACACAAAAGTCACACAAAACTGAATAAAATAAAAAAATTGAATAAAATAATAAACAAATTTTGAAAAATTATACAATAATCTGTAAGATGAACAAAAATGATGACACAATTATGAAAATAATCAATGACATAAACACAAAATTTAACAAAATGAAGAAAAATGAGCAACATAATAACGGAAATGAACAAAAATGAATGTTGCCACCTAAAACATCATATGTCATGTGGTACATGAAGGGTTCTGACATTTTTGCATCTCTAGACGTGTATATATTATTTTTTTCTTCAGTCCAAAAATGGCTCATTGTGTTGTAAATGTTACAGACCTTTGTTCTGAAACATGAAGACGTCAGCCTTTAACTTGATTTGGTTTACTGAGGGGTAAAGTAACGTGATAATATTCACATTTAATAGTCTGAAAATTTAACCCTAAAAATGACTCAAAACAGCATTGGAATAGTTGTCTTTGAGTACTTATCAGACTTTACAAAACTTGTTTAAAATGGGTAAATGTTAAGGTAACCAAATTCTGTTCTACTTTAGATTCCCAACAGCCTGATTGAATGAAATCAATAAATTGCACACTTGTTGACTGTTGGGCTCATGAAAAGCAGGAGGAAACTCTTAACCTTAACTTAATCAGAATCAGAATGAACTTTTTTGCCAAACATGCTTTTACACATACAAGGAATTTTACTTGACATCAAAGTGCGCTCAGGTTAAGCGCTCCAAATGACGCGGCGGCCGACAGGTGCCTCATACAGTGGGGGGGGGGGTGACGACACATTAGGCAGAGAGAAAAAAGCATAGTCATCAGAATAGAGCTCAGAGGTGAGCAAAATTATGACCACATAGAAAAAAACCCTGTAATTGCACATATAGTAGATGACACTTTTACAATAACGAAGCAAGGTATGTAAATGTGCAAATGATTCAATGGATGCATTGTGTGTTATCAGTTCTGATAGTTAGTTATTCCAACACTACGCTCTGTGCTAGCTGCTTCACTGGTTGGATCATTAGTAGCAGACCTGCATTTCTCTCGCTGTCATATTGGACTGTTTGCCGAGTCATCCTATTCAGCTCCAGATCATTTTTCAATTCAGGAGCCTCAGAAATCTCATTCAGGTTCAGTCGGTTACTGAACTTTGAGTGAAATCAATCTCTATATGGCAACAGGTTTGAATGTAGGTTGAAGGTAATATTGGAACATGTTTCACTTTTTGCTGTTCTTCATGTTAAGCCAGTATGAAGTCATTTTAAACCAGATTTTAGATATACCTGGTGCAGAGTTGATTGTGCCAAGAGCTGGTTTGCAGTGATAGAGACGTTTTACGCGTCTGGCAGCAGCAATAGCAGTTTGTTTAAAGTGAACTAAAGGAGTGGGTAGTTTGCACAAGCTGCAGCAACCACCACGGTTGATGTGAACAAAAAAACAGACATCCTCAGGAAAAGTTTCCCCCCTCCTCCCAAACCCTGGCAATTTAGTGTGTCATATCAGTGGAAAATACCTGTACATGCTGATATTTGTCTGAAGTGATGTATCATTTCCAATATTTTTTTTAATGCTGAAATACCCTGACTGCTGTGTGTGATCTGTACTCCATCAGACGAGGTTCCGGTGTTCACTGAGGAGCCACTGTCTGTGGTGCAGAAGTTGGGGGGCAGTGTGAACCTACGCTGCAGCGCCCGTCCTGCCGCTGCCAACATCAGCTGGCGCCTTAATGGTCAGGAGGTGGTGGAAGGAGATCTAGGAGTGGTACTAGGACCCAACAGCCTGCACATCCCTACCCTCTCCAATGTGACTCTGGGCAGATACCAGTGTGTGGCCAGCACGGCGGCTGGAGCTCTGGCCAGTATTCCTGCAAACGTCACTGCAGCCAGTGAGTAGACACCCACACAAAGCTATGACAAATAAACACAAACACACGGGCCCCTTTGGTTTTTTCAGGACGTCATTGACTTAAGTTTCTTCAAGCAGAACAGAAAGGGGGGCGGTGTTTGTTTGCTTCGGATTTTTACAAATACACCACTGTAAACATTGTACTTTTCCACTGCTTGTGGCTTGTCGGACTTTGATACTTGCACAGATCCAGATACAGTTTTGGTTAGAAACTGTAAGGCTTTGCTGATTAGCGATCAGTGCTGCGGACAACTAGTTACATTACAGTGGTAAATAGCAAATTTAATGAAATTGTAATCCATATGCAATTAAATGACAGTTACAGTGAAAATGCTGGTAATTACAAAGTAACTCAGTAAAAGCTCAGTATAATCCCCTTTCACTGTGGTCAGTTTGTGTTTGTGATCAACATGCTTGTGATTTGTTGTGGTGGCTGTACTTTATATTCTAAACATCCCAGTCTTAATGCAGCTTTATTGCACAGCTGAACCTCTTAAACGTTAGAGTTAGCAGTTTGAGGCCTCTGGGCAGTTGGCGGGCTGCTCTGCAATGAAAAGCATAGAGCACTGTGCTAATTACATAAACATATAGCACATCAAATTAAACATGACAAGTTCTGCTACATGCAATGTTGGGGGGAGTACACAGAAACAGCACTCATGTAAAAGTACTGTTACTTTATCGTTATACTGACTCAAGTAGAAGTAACTGAGTAAAAAGGCTACTCAAGTAGTGAGTAACTTCACAAAGTGAAATTTATTACGCTATCATACACTGCGTTCAAACAGGGATTTTGTTCATTTTTGTTGATTTATTTGATTACGTTGCTCATTTGTGCTGATTCTGTTGATTTTTTTTTTTTTTTTCATTTTGTTGGCTATTATGTTATTTATTTCCCACTTTTTTTCATTTATTCAATTTTTAATGTATTCACTTATTTGAATTTTGTTGTGTATTTTTGTTTTTATTTAGTTTTTTAAAATTTTTATCTTACATGACTTTCTTATTTGGTCATTTTTGCTCCCTGGGTTGCTTTATTTTTTGTTCAATTTCTTGACTACATTGTTCATTTTTATTTATGTACTTGCTCCTCTACTTTGTTTTTACTTATTATTTGTGCTTATTAAGTTAATGTTATAATTTACATGACTGTTGCTCAGTTTTGTTAACTTTCCTGTTAATTTGGTAGCTTATTTTGTCCACGTTGTACATAGTTTCTGATTTTGTTGCTTAGGTTCTCTCATTTTTATTAATTTACTTGATTGTTACTATTTTTTATTTATTTAGTTGACTTTTATTATTGTCTTTAATTTCATCCCTTATTGAGGTGAAGCAAAATGTAACTGAGTTAGAGTAAAAAGTATTCTGAAAAACAAGTGCTTAAAAAAAAACTATTTAAGAACATGTAAAGGAGTAAAAGTACTTGAGTACTAGCCACCTCACACCAAACACAACTCCAACATCAAATATGAAAATCCTAAAAAGAGGTTATGGCCTAAGAGATAAAACTCGTAACATTAAATTGATGTAGCTCAAATAGTGACGTTGCTTATTGCATTTTCAACATTATAATTAGACATCTGTAGTGTAGCATTAGTGTACTGTAGCACATCTCCAGATATATGCACACGTTCTGTACACTTCGACAGCAGCAGCTCCGTTTCCGCGGTGCCATACTGATCTAACGAAGCCAAAGTGAATTATTCCCGATGCTGACATTTTTAGTGCACTGTGAGTCTGAGTGTGTGCCGTTAATTTGATATGCATCATGGGACTCAGAGAGGGGCCTGAAGCTGTGTAACCTGAGCCAGAGGAATGGAGGTAGACCCAGGGGCCGCAGCCAGTCAGAGGACTGAGAGGGGACTAGGACTCAGCCCGGGGGCCCCCTGCTTCCACCGGCCCCTCTGCTCCCCATAACACCGCATTCCTCTCCACAAGGCCCGACAGCAGGGCTCATCAGAAATTATGGCCCTGCAATTGAGTAGAGGGTTGTTTTGCTGAAAATAAGGGGGGGGGGCGCTGTGTGAGGAGGCAGCTGATTCCTGAACAGAATGCACAATTAGGTCAAAAATAAGCTGTTGAAAACTGTAGGGATTGTTTTGTAGGAGGTGATGTTTGAGGCTCTGGTAGCTTGTAAAACAGGAGGTGTTTTTAGGCCAGTTGAGACAAGATCCTTGCACAAGATGAGATGTCACATTCTCTGTCTCCTTGAAGCCCTGCATAACCTCACACACAAATGCACCGTTCCTTCCTTTTGCACATTTTTCACTCCTCACCTTGTCACTTTCGCACCCCTTCCCACCTTTCATTATCTCCTGCTTTCTCCCCCTGCTTTTGTTATTTTCTCCTCTCCTCATTTTTCCTCTCGTTTCTGTAGGGTAATATTATGTCAAGCTGTGATTATGAGAGCGTGCTGAGCATGTACAAAGGCATTAAAAGTTATTGATAGCCTCAATAGTAGATGAATCGTGTTGCGATAACCACATGTGGAGCCAGACTGCTTGCTCCGCCTCCCCTCCTAAAAATTCTCTAATTTAATAACGGTCTCTCCTCGGCCACCCTCAAACCGCCTACGGAATTGCTCCACAGGGAGTAAGTGCGTGCGTGCTTGCTTTTCCATGCGAGCTCTTAGTTGTATGCATGTTTTTTGTGATAAGGTCCCAGACTAGAAAGAATCCGTTCTTCTTTGGCAGAACTTAAAAGCTCTTTTCTTGGATTCTTGTGCAGACAGTTCTCCCTTTGCTGCAGGAAACAGAGACATTTATCTGTACAATATGAACGCACCACACTTTGCATAAACTTGTTACAAGTCAGATACACACGCACAAACACACACAGGCCTCCTACTGCTCCACATAAAGATGATGAATGCACTGTCTCTCCAGAAATATTTAAGTCTGCTTTGCCAAGGAGCCATGGTGCGGGAGGTCCGCTTCAATTTATGAATACCATCAATCCTGCATCCTGCTTTCCACATGGGGTTGCAGGATACTCACAAAGCAGACATGTGCACACTCACATCCACACATGCACACCTGAGAGGCACCCATGCGGGGTTGCTCCTGCGAAGAATGTGTGGTGGTGGGGTGGGGAACGGGGTTCAAAGGTGTAACTGGAGGAATGTAGCAGAAGGAAGAAGGTGGGATGGGGAGATGTGAGGGGAACAGGCGGGTGGCGGTGGTGTGGTGGCTGTAAAAACAACACCTGATTGATTTAGCAAATGGAGCGCCACACGGTCGCTCTTTCCTCACAAACACACGCATGCATACCACTTAGCCCGACATGTCCTGGCTGGGATTCTCATCTTTCCAAATAAGAGCCGGAGCAGTTGGAAATTGAGTCGTGTTCGTCTGTGTGTCTCGATCCGTATTTCTCCCATTAAAACAGACACACAAGTTCCAGAGTGTGCAGTGAACAAACTTAAACCGGGTGCCCACAGTGAAGGTGTTTGCTTGGTGTAAATCACCGTGACATCCTGGACATCAGTAGATACACCAGCCTTCAGATAAGGCTGTGTAACTTTCTTTTTTTGAATTAGAGGTGGATACAGAGTCTATATATAACCAGCAGCCTGGTCTTCTGTCTTCTTTGCCAAAGACGGTGTCTGGTCCAAGAAAAACACACCAGTTGTAACACTTCTGGAAAGAACGGAGAGGCTGTGTTTAAGAATAAATCAACAAAAGCCAGTAGACATTTAATAACCTTCTTGGAGAAATTTTATGTACCTTTCATTTCACTGCTGGACTCCATCATGACAAATCTCCAGTCATTTGGTTCCTTTTTTCCCTGCTCCAGTTGATTTTCCCTTCTGCTTTGAATCTATAACATGGCAGCGCTCCTCTGCTAAGCTTTTTGTAGGTTTTTGTTTTGTTCTACAATCTCAAGAGCACAGTTTTGCCGTTTCCCCCTAAAACCAAACTGGATGTCTTTTTCTGAAACTCTATAGGATCGGACACCTCTCACCTTTGACCCCATGGCCAGGCCTCGGGCTGCTCAGGCAGGGGTTTAGGAGGTCAGGGGTCACATGAGTGTCTGTGCTGTGCAGACTGTGTGTCTGTGGGACACAGTTGCAACACATGGCCCCAGTAATCCCACTCCACATTTCCCACAGAATCTGAACTGGCTCCAGTCTCAGTATAATGTCTGACTGGATTAATGACGCCTACTTTAATGTCATATCCACCACTTTTAGGCTTTGTGAAATGAGTAAAATTGCAAAATTAGCTTCAAACGTATCAAGTGTTTCAAGCTGATGTGTCCCGTGAGTTCGTGTTAAGACAAGCAGTGGGAAAGAAATAATAAAATGGAGGTAGAAGATCTTTTCTTTCAAAGGGAAAGTACATGGGAGGCATTGTGGGAATGTGGTTGTATTACAATAGGGACAGGCTCATGTGAGAGTCACTGAATATGGAAGCAGTATAGTTATTATGGAGTTTATTATTACTCAGAATATGAGCTCCATTGTGGTTTTCTGTGTCTAAAGCTGAGGAATGACTGTGTACATGTGCAGTTAGATATAATTTACACAGTGTATTAGGATGATGAAAGAATGGAGAGCTGTGTTGCAGCAATGTGACAGCACTGCCTTTTTTCTGTTATTCAGAGCTGCGGGACTTCGAGCCAGATGACCAGCAGGAGATCGAAGTCGATGAAGGCAATACGGCTGTTATTGAGTGTCACCTCCCCGAAAGCCAGCCCAAGGCTCAGGTCCGCTACAGTGTCAAACAGGAATGGTTGGAGACGTCCAAAGGTAGTCATATATTCATTAGAATCTTCTGTAATTCACTGTCTCCCTCTGCTTTCCTCTTTAGTCCCATACTGTCTTCATAATTTACCGGAATGCTATAATCCTCCTATCAGGTCCATCATAAAACCGGTGATAAGGGTATTATCTCGAGAATGTTGAAACATGGGAATGCAGTTGTTTATTTTTCAAACTATTTACTTCTAAGTTGCCTGGAAGAGAAGAAAAGCTCCAGTGGCTTGTGGCTGGTATGCTGATGATGCCTGCGAGCTGTAGGTACTGATATCTGCAGCTTATCTCTGAGGAAATGAATACCACATTGACGAGCATTCAGTGGCTGTTTCCTGTCACTCTATGCTGCCACCGTGTGGTCAGCCCTAGGAGTGCATGCAAAGTTGCACTGTCGTTCATCTAGTTAGTATGTCAGCTCTTTAAATGTAAAAAATAATGAAATGTATAAAAATGACGATTGAAGATGGTGCTTATTTCTTCATTTTGGCATACACAACATTCAATCAAAATGAACAAAATAAACACTAACTGGACAAAAATGGGATTGTGAGGTATCACACAGACACACTACATTTGGACAAACAGTGCTGTCAGTGAAAGAAACTAAATATTGTAACAGCCTACCACTTACAATAAGAGACTCACAAGCATACGCAGCCTTCAAAACAAATCTGAAAAAGTGGATGGAGCAAAATCAAATCTGTGACCGCTTTTAGCCTGTTTTTATTAATGTTCTGTGTTTATGTCTGTTTTGTGTATGTGTTGTTATTTGTCTGTTACCTGCCTGGGGACAACAGATGGAAATTTGCAGTTGTGCTGTAATCTGGTATATTTACAGCTGTATTTGCTGCAGATGTTCATTAATATGCACTGTCTCTAATAAATAAATGAATAAATAAATGAATTCAATAATCAACCAAATGTGCAAACTGATCAACAACATTAACAAAAATTCCTAACAATAATAATATAAATAAATAATGACAAAAGTAATGTAGAATCCAAAGAAAGAATGTGAACAACTATTAACAAGAAGGAACAAAATAATCAAGAAAATTGACAAAAAATGAACAGAATAACAAAAAAGGACGCATCAAACAATAAATACATAAAATGTAAAAATATATTAAAGAAAATTAACAAAAATTACCAAAATAACGTGATGACCCAATAAACAGTCCCATTTGTGTCACTACCTTACATTTGGGAAAGCTGGATCTATGTCATACGTTATCTTTTAGTCTCAGTGTCATTAATGTTAAACATCTGTTTTATCCTACAGGAAACTACCTCATCATGCCGTCAGGAAATCTGCAGATTGCCAACGCCACGCAGGAGGATGAGGGGCCGTACAAGTGTGCAGCGTACAACCCCGTCACTCAGGAGGTGAAAACCTCCACCTCTGCCGACCGCCTGCGCATTCGACGTGAGTTATCGTTTCAACTCTGTGATACAAGGCTTTTATTTGCACTGCTCATGCTAAGCAAAGCACATTGGAAAAATCCGATAATAAAGTCAGAACGTGAGGTTATCAGCCAGTAAATATCAACTTGAGGAAAACTGCGGCTGGAGGCACATGTGCTGCACACATGGTTCACAGCTGTCAGCTAAGCGACTTGTTCTGTTTGATCCTGCCAGGACACAGTTAGTCACAGGTGTCCATCTGCACATTTTGCATCTTGAAAGGCAGATTTCACATTTCGTATTTGTTCAGAAAACAAGCTCTTGAGGACACAACGCAATCCAAACAAATGTACAAGCAGTTTGAAGAAATTAACATTCAGTACTGTGCAAAAGGTCTAGGCACCTTTGTTTTGTTGTTTAATCAGATTATAATGACCATAAACATGCATTTCTCGATCATAGAGGAAAGGGCATACACACAAACAGACATTTCAGTTTCTCCACAATGAGGTGTCCGTATTAAAAATTACCTCCCTTTGCACTTAAAATGTTTTGAACTATTTGGGACAGAAATGCAAGATGTAGTGACTCAAACCAAATGTCAACCTGATAAACCTGATAAAGGTCACATGCCAAAACATGCCGCTTTAATACAGTTCTAAACTACAAGTCCTGCTAAAGTTCATGCACTGTCCAACTTACCTTTGCCTGAACATTCTTAACTTTTCCAGGTTCCACATCAGAAGCAGCTCGGATCATTTATCCGCCAGCGTCTCGTTCCATCATGGTGACCAAAGGCCAGCGGCTGGTGCTGGAGTGTGTTGCCAGTGGCATCCCTACCCCGCAGGTCACATGGGCAAAGGATGGGCAGGACCTGCGTTTCCATAACAACACGCGCTTCTTGCTCAGCAACCTGCTGATTGATGCCGTGGGCGAGAGCGACTCGGGCACATATGTCTGTCGAGCTGACAATGGCATCAGCTCCTCCGGCTCTGCCACAGTCCTCTATGATGTACAAGTGTTTGGTACGTGAAGTAGTGGAATGTGTACCATGCTGTTCCTGCTCATACTTTCAGACTTTCCCTGCATTGTTGATGTGTTTTTCATAAACTTTTAAGATTTAAGCTAATTAGTTAAATACACATTCCCGTAAAGGGTTTTCTTAGTGAATGGAGTTTGTTCATTTGACTCTGTAAGGGTATTTTTTATGAGTAGATTTTTGTCTGTGTCATGGATTTAATAATTAGGGTGACTCCTGTTTGGCAGACCCAGAAAATAGGGGCTCGTATGTGTGCATGCACTCGTCTGTGAGAAGCATGTAACACTGGGCGGCGTTGTGTAAGAAAGAGTTTGTGGAGACAGAGCTTTCTATTCTGTAGCACGACATGATTGAGTATGTCTAGGTTATGGATGAATGTTTTTACAGTGAACTTCTATGTGTGTGTGCGCGTGCATGTTTGTGTGTGTGTGTTGTGGGCTGCTTGTCTCTCTGCAGCTGGCTCTAATTAAAGCCAGAGAGCTGCTGGAGCTGTAATGAGCTCTGTCTTTCCCTGATTCACAAGCAGCCAACCATCAACTGGCTGGCCTGGCTTCGCCTGCCTGGCTCTCCACACCCCTCTGTCACACAGCCTCTGCACACACACATGCTCATACACATGACACAGTTTGGAAACTCATTGTCAGTTAATGGATAGTTTTAAAAATATAATTGTTTCAATTGTTTATTCAGCCAAAACAACAAATATTAAGTAGTTCCAGAATATGAAATGAGGGCATTTGAAGGTTTTTTCATCCATTTATCTGACTGTAAATGTAATATTTGTGGGGTTTGAACAGACATAACAAATGGTTGAGAATGTATCTGTGGGTTCTAAAAGTGCATGATTGCTATTGGTAGCATTTAATGGACTTAATGATTAAACAAAAACACATATAAGTTGCTTTTGTCTTTCTTTTAAACATAGAAGTGTTTTTACCTTTCTATGGACATGCTCCAAAAAATAATTTGTTAAATGGCCCTTCAACTCAGTTTAATTAAAATCACTTCAGTAATTTTAGAGGGTTTGTTTTTTTACTGACAATCAAATCCGCGTGATCACATACCTCTTAAAAAACATGTTCACTTTCCAAAACCATGTTAACTACACTAAGCCTTCTTGGTTTCTCGTTCTCACTTGCTTCTTCGTTTTTCGTCTTGCAGAGCCTCCTCAGGTGACCGTGGAGCTGCAGCAGCAGGAGGTCATGTATGGAGAGACGGTGCGTTTCACCTGCCAGGCCCGCGGTAAACCCACCCCTTCAGTGATGTGGCTCCACAACGCCCAGCCCCTTGCCCCATCTCCTCGCCACCGTTTGACCTCCCGTATGCTTCGTGTCATCAATGTGGGCCCTCAGGATGACGGACTGTACCAGTGCCTGGCTGAGAATGGGGTGGGCAGCTCACAGGCATCAGCACGTCTGATCACAGTGGCAACCGGTAATGTGTTAGTTTAATTGAATCTGACTGACTGATTTTAACCTTTTTTTACCACCTGTTGATTAAAGGATTCATATCTTTCTAGGGATTCCATCTAGGGGGAAGCTACCTTCGATCTACCGGCCGCTTAGCCCAGATAAGGTGCTGAGAGAGCAGCCGCCTGTCAGGCCTGGAGCCACGGGAGCCATGTTACCTATGGACTGTTCTGAGCTCCCGGGACAGATCCTACCAGCAGAAGCCCCCATCATACTGAGCCAGCCACGCACAGGCAAGGCCGACTACTACGAGCTCACCTGGAGGCCTCGCCATGACAGAGGAGCCCCAGTGCTGGAATATATGATTAAATACAGAAAGGTAAGTGAAGGCCTAGTCAACCCACTTATCATGTGTGATGATCGTAACAGATCTGATATGAGGCGCCACAGACGGCTGCCGCATCATTTTGGTGTGCTCCAACATGAGTGCACATTAATGTCAAGTAAAATTATTTCTATGTGTATGCATACTTGGCAATTAAAGAACATTCTGATTCTGATCCTGCAGCTTCCTCATACTGAAAAATAACTGCTTCTCTCTCACACAGGTGGGAGACCCTCTTGCAGAGTGGACCTCTAGCAGTATTTCAGGTTCTCTTCATAAACTGACTCTGGCCAAGCTGCAGCCAGACAGTCTGTATGAGGTGGAGATGGCAGCCAAGAACTGTGCTGGTTTGGGACAGCCTGCCATGATGACCTTCAGGACTGGCAAAGGTAGAAAAATAGACCAGCCAATGAGTGTGACGAGTCTTTCATATACTTTTTTTTTAAAAACATTGATCTTACTGTTATTATTATTATTATTATGTCTGTAGGTCGCAAAGGTCTTGGAGGACAAAATGATCCACCAAAAACCCCTGCTGTCCCTTCACCGAGCCTCTCACGTAAGCAGCTTCTGCGTCACCTTCAGCAGGCTCTCTCTCCTTAACCATACTAACATAACAATCACTTCTACCGTAACTGTAAGTAGATATTGTTTTGCAGCAAGATGTCAGCTCCCTAACCACTCTTCTTTTGACTAACATGACCTTCTTCAATCTCTCCTCTATTGTCACTGAAGGATGAGCTCTCAGTAAGTGCAGATGTGCATCGTCATAAATTACTGCGTTCTGAGGGGGTTACATTCAAGT
The DNA here is from genome assembly GCA_029823295.1 of Pseudamia nigra. Taxonomy (NCBI): domain Eukaryota; kingdom Metazoa; phylum Chordata; class Actinopteri; order Kurtiformes; family Apogonidae; genus Pseudamia; species Pseudamia nigra. Next base: position 14,957 of record JAQQAE010002222.1, read on the forward strand.
TATGTGCGAGTCTGTTTGCTCTGTCCTCCGTCTGACACCATTCCTTCTTCCACCACAGCTCCCGAGGCTCCTGACAAGCCCACAGTCTCAACAGCAACAGAGACTTCAGCCTATGTGACTTGGATTCCACGTGGTAACCGTGGCTTTCCCATCCAGTCATTTCGGGTGGAGTATAAGAAGGTGAGGAAGGCAGGAGAGGACTGGGTGACGGCGGTTGAAAACATCCCTCCATCGCGGCTCTCTGTGGAGATCACCGGTCTGGAGAAAGGTCAGCCTCCCATTTAACGCCAGCCACATCTTTACATGCAGTTCAGCAGTTTTATTGTTTATTCAGACTTGGATGAGTTGGGGGAGTAGTAAAATGTAGTACCATATAATTACAATGATGATGTCCTGCATATTTACATTCCCACGGCCCGTAAATTCATCAGTGTAATGAGTGTTGTTGCAGTTATTTCTGTAATTACAGCCATCAATCAAAACCCATAACGCAGTGCAATCAACACTGCATTTGCTTTGAAAAAGAAAACAAAGTGATCTGAAAACGAACATCATTAGTCAACACACAATAACGAGTTTCATTCGCATTAGTAATGACTGTCCGTCTCCCTCTAGGTACATCATATAAATTTCGTGTCGTGGCGGTGAATGTGATTGGTTCCAGTCCTCCCAGCGCCCCTTCGAAAGCGTACACTGTGGTTGGTGGAAGAACTCATGAGCGCCCTGTTGTTGGACCCTACATCACCTACAATGAAGCCATCAACGAGACGACTATCATTCTTAAATGGACAGTAAGTCGCTCGAAGGAAGAACAATGCATGCAGGAAGAAAACATGTTTGCAATGCTTGTAGGTCAATAACTTTTGGTCTGTCAGTTCTGTTGTGATTGCAACATGTTTCTTTCTCTCTGCAGTACACCCCTGTAAACAACACGCCCATCTATGGTTTCTACATCCACTACCGGCCGACAGACAGCGATAATGACAGTGACTATAAGAAGGATGTGGTGGAAGGAGACAGATACTGGCATTCGATTACTGACCTTCAGCCTGAAACGTCTTACGACATCAAGATGCAGAGCTTCAATGAAAAGGGAGAGAGCGAGTTTGGAAATGTAGTGATCATGGAAACTAAAGGTGAGGTCATTTTGAGTGTAAATTTGGCTTCTGTGGAAAGTCAAGCTTAAGCTGTGTGTCTACCCAAAGTACTTTGAAATTAGTCCCAGGAAGTAAGTTTACTTCAAGCCATTGGTTGTTCATGTTTCCTCAGTGATCTAAAGTCCCATAATGATAATGCCAAATAGTCTGCTGATACATTAAAGTGATAGCTGTTATTATTGGAATAACTGTAGATGATAAATAAGGCCTGGATCTCGGTATCAGTTCATGTGTTACATCCTTTAACATGACAGTGATATATTTAAGCTCAATGAAAAAGCTGGAAATGTAGCCTGTGATTGAAGTTCCTGAACTGTCAGGAAGTGGCAGTCCCAAAACATGGAATTGTTGGGAGTAAACTTAAGTCCACAGAACAAAATCTAGACCCTGATCATTGCGGCTGAAATGTGGCTCTAATTCAAACTTGACTTTTGAGGCAGGACATGTAAGAAAATGTATAAATGCAGAGTTATCCTGTTTACACTTTTTCCTCTCCTTCTTTTCCTTCAGCTTCTCCCAATCACCACCGCCCTGCTCCATCAGACACCCCTTTCCATCCAGGGAGACACCCCAGTGGCTTGGTACCTCGGCCTGGCGACCTGCCCTACCTCATCGTTGGTATTGTCCTGGGAACATTTGTCTTCATCATTGTCGCCTTCATCCCCTTCTGCCTTTGGAGGGCTTGGGCCAAACAGAGTGAGTGCTGCTAACTAAAACCTCAAAACCTTTACAGGATTAAGTCTGTGCTTCGGTTTGTTTAATCCACTTCCTTTTGTGGGCTCATTTCAGAGCAAACATCAGACCCCTGCTTCCCTGCTGTGGCCACACCTGTGTCATCATGCCAGTACACCATGGTTCCCCTGCACGGACTTGCTCTGGTCGGCCAGTGTCCGTTAGACGCCCACATGACCTCTCCACATGCCGTTTACCCTGTAAATGGAGAATACACTCCAAACGGCAAACCCCATCACACTACTCACTGCTTACCAGGACTGCAGCAGGTAAAACACAGTTCACACACACACACACACACAACACATTTATTACACTCCTAAATACAGTGTTTTATAACCTGTATTCTCTTTGCAGGAGGAGGTGGACTGTGACATGGAGTGTGACACATTGTTGCCGCAGTCAGTGCCAAATGGACACCTACCAGTCTATCACCGCTCCACCAGGTAATGTACTGTCAAACTATCACAAAGATTGACTATAACAGATATTTCAAATATAGAGCACAATCAAGTAAAGAAACAGGGAGTACAAACTGATCTTTGATTGGACAGGGTTCTAAACAGGTTTTCTGTCTCCTTCCTCAGCAGTCCTGATCTGCAGCGCTGCTGCCCTGATGATGACTCCACTCTTCAGCTCCTCAACTCGTCACTTCAGCTCGTCACTTCACAGGAACTGGAAGATGACGGTATCTCCTGTGGCAGGGGCACCGCTGAGGATGGCTTACCTAAAAGTAATTATTAATTTTTCTTTAAGATCTAGAGAAAATGAACAATTCAGATTTTCTACACTATATGCAATGCAGCTTTTCATTTCATATGACACCAGGTTAAAAAAAAATTGAGAATGAAACCTGCTTTTTAAAACCGAAATGTAGATGGCTTGACGTTTTCAGCCTTCGTTTATCTGACCATGTTTTGTCCTTTTTTTTTTTTTTTTTTTTTTAGAAACGGCGTCCTTTCCTCTTCTATCTCTAGAGGATGAGGGGATATTCATCACATCATTGTCAACAGCTACAACACCACAGTCCCAAGACACAGCGATACAGGAAATGAACATCCTCCCAAATGAAGCGTCCCCAGAGAACAAAGGGACAGCCAACACAACAGATGCATAAAAGACTGTTAAACAAACAGAAGAAAACAAGAGAAAATATTTATTTTTGTATCACAAATATTTATATATTTATGTATTGTACATAAATGTTTATTTTACTGTATATAAGGATATTTTCATATTGAAAAAGACTTTATTCAGGCATCCACTGGGTATGGACAAAGGGAGTACCGTATTGCGATGCTGAACTCCATCTAAATTTCCTTTTCCTTTGTATGTGCGGAAGACCGATCAGGAGCACTTCATTTAAAGACACTTCACACGCCATTCCTTTAAAGCATCCTTTCTGAATATGTGGACTGTAGGTACTTAGCTTTATGTACACCACAAACAATAGGACCATTCAAAAAGTATGATGCTGTAATCATGAGGTGCTTCACTGCAGTCTGTGTTCTGTTGCTTTATCACATTTTCAAGGTACAACTTCCCATCTGTCATTTTGTATAGAGGTAACACAAATGTATTATGCATTGTTCATGATTAACAAAATATTAACAAATGTATGCAACATAAATCATTCTGTTTCAGTAGTGTACAAGTGATTATGTATTGTATAGATATTTATTTTTTGTAATTTTTAAATCACCGAATGGGAGAGATTCTGGAAAATATCTTTTACTCAGTCAATGATAAGCTGAACTTTATAGACTGCAACCATTTGTGTTTACTCATTTGCTGGTTACCAAATGACTGCCATGTGAGGATGCTGTGACAGGTGTGTCAGTATTATTCCTCCCTCACAGATCAGTGCATTAAGTATTAGTCTTGGCCAGAGACATCCGCAATCGAAATGAAGGAGATCCTGAATCTACACTCCCCCTTTAAGTGGAACCACCCTGTGGTTGCACATGCTGGAGCACTCTTGCATGTAAATAAAAGCTTATGAAAGTGATCTGAGGCTTTGGTGTAGTTTTTAACAATCATAACATTTTTTTGTGTGTTAATTACAGTCTGAGTCTGTCCTACAAAGACTCTTCCATGTTACATTATTTTTAAATGTCATTCTTGATGTTGTGCTTTGTCAGTGAAAACATTTGTCACTAAAGATGCGGTCATTTTAATTCCCATTGATCCTCCTAGATTTTCCAACAGCTCATAAAAGTTAGAGAATAAATGAGTTGTTGAATTACAGTGCCATCTACTGGACCTACAGTAAAGTAACTAACAAACAATTCTCTTGTTGGCAGCAAATACAAAGGTCTTCTTATAAACTTTATTAATCAATTTCATATTTACAAATACATACATAATCTAACAATTCTGATATGAAACACTTGTATTTACAAAATAGCTCTTGGAAAAAGCTGATTCTGTACAGTACGACCTGATAAGTTAGTAAATTACATGGATAGGTTAACTGTGCAGAAGGTTTTCTAATATAATACAGTAAATTCAAGTACTAACCCTAAATGTGATTTTGTTTAACAGTTGGGGTAACAACTGTTTAAACAAAAAAACTGAGCCGTGAAGGACCATATTTCCCTGTCTGCGCAAAAACAATATATTTTATAAATTACAAAATAGAATTTCAACATACATATAATGAAGGAAACAAGTCAGTTACAGAAATTTTCCTTTGAAAATTATGTGAACATGTAAACAATCAACATTATCTCCAGACACAGGGATTCAGCTCAACATATAAACCTTAATCAGATGCATCATCTACACTGACTGAACTTATTGAAAATCTAAAAGCCTGTAGTCCAAAATCCATAGCACAAATCCAACGTGTCATTTGAAATGTGGCAGTAGCTCTGCTCAAACTGCTGAGCTGCCGTCATGACCCAGAATGTGGCTGATGTTGTGGGCAGGGCGATTGGGCTGTTTGCCAGAGTCAGCAGATGAAGTGTTGGACAAAGACAGCAGGGGGGACATAGGCATGGCTGAGCCATCAGTGGGCATGCCTGTGGCGATCTCAGGGAACAGGGAGGTGAGGCTGAAGTTTGATATGTGAGGGGTGATTCCAGAAGAATTGGCAATAGGCATTGGGGGCATATCTGGAAGCAAGGGGAAACTGGCCTGGCCAAAACCTACAGGACGAGGTGGGGAGAGGATAGAGCCAAAGCGGTTGTTAAGTGGAGGAGCACTACCTTTGTCAGCGCTTGGGCTGGTAAACATCTGGTTAGGGAAATATTGGAGGGTCACGTCACTGGGGAGACTGGGATGAGCAGCTGGAGAATAGGAAGGATAGAATGAGGGCAGGGTATTCTGAGGCTCAACCGGTAAAAGAGATGGTGTCCGGGAGGCACTGGGCTGGCTGACAGGAGGTATAAATGTGGAGTTAGCGTTGATGGGAGGCGGAGGGTTCATTCCTCCCTCTGCAATAAATGGAAAACCAAAGTTTTGTGTTAGGTGTTGGTCAGGAACCAGGTTGTTGTCACTAGGAACCTGAGTGCCATCTGCCATGAAACGAACAATTGTGCTGCGCCGTGCCTCTCCCCCAGACTGTGGCCTGCTCAACAGCACTCCTCCTCCAGGCGGCAGAGGCAGGTGGCCCTCGGCCTCAAATGGGTTACTTGGTCTGAGAGTACCTGTCCGAGGTCGGTCCCCTGGTCTCAGCTTGGTGGCCTGAGTGTCCCGGGCAATGTGGCGAGAATGTTGGCTGACAGCGGTAGGTGGTCTAGATGGGGCAGAGGAGCGGCCTGGCTCAGAGCTGCTGTGTGGTGTAGGAGGATGGGGGAGACCTGCTCGCACACCTGGGCCTCCGTGCATATTACTGTTGACCTGAGAAATATGCCCCTTGTTGCTCTCACCAAGGCGCATAGTTGGGGCCTTTTGACTCTGGGGTACACTGGGGCTGGAGGCCTTGGCTTGAATGTCTCCTGAAGAGCTTCCAGGAACACAACTGTATTCCATGCTAACTGGGGGACAGCACTGCACTGCACGCTGGTGGTTGCTCTGCTCAGGAAGGTGAGGGGACAAAAGGCTTTGCATGAAACTCTGGTGACAACCTTCCTGCTCCCGGGGCAGTGCAGGTCCCAGCTGTACGCCCTGTGAACCAGGATGACTTCCAGTATAGCCTCCTCGGTTCCTGCCATCTGATGGTGGACCTACACTCATTCTAAACCCTCCTGGCTGCTGCCCTTGAGGTCCCCTTTGGGATGGAGGCACAGACTTAGGAGCCATGTCACTTCCACGAGACACCTGAGCCTCAAACCCACTAAGCTGATGTGCCCCCCCACTGCCACCCATGGTCTTAAATGGTGGACACTCAGAGACTCGCTGAACATCAGTGGACCCTGGATGTTCTGAAGGCAGGCGGTTTTGTGGATTATGTGCAATGTTGGCTTTTCCTCGTGATGTATCCAGGTATCCCCGCAGGTCTGGCTGCTCCTGTGTCGCCCCACGTCCAGGCTGGAGATGAAGCCCCATACGCTGCTGCTGTTCCCCACTAGAAGAGCTTTTCCCAATGAGTGCCTCAGCAGAGTAGTTGGAAACACGGTGCCGTTCCTGACGTGATGGAGCACAGGTCAAATCAGATGAACGAGATACAGGATTACTAGAAGGCGAGATGAGTTGCTGCTCCAGGGTCCTGGAGTTCATCATCCTCTGCATAGCATTATGGTCCTGACCAGGCTGACAAAGAGAGAAAGAGATGCACTGTCATTTAAAACTGGTGCAAATCATTATCACTAAATCACTATGCATTTTTAACTGTTACCACATAACAATAAACTCAACATAACAGCAATGAAGGCCAGATGACCTTGAGGTTGTCCTACTGCACCATGTACTTGTGTATGGATGCAAATTCATCCTCATCTTTCTACACCAGATGTCATCAACAGTGGTGGTTGTGGTAGGGGGAGATAAGTTTTGTGCTATGCATCACAGTCAGACATGTCACTAGTCTGGGTGTAAGCCTATGTGTGCCATCCATAGATGGCTTAAGACAGCGGTACCCAACATGATCAGTAGCAAAGGTAGGGCCAGTAGATTCAAAAAATGTTTTAGCTGTTAGTCCAAGCCGAGAAAATCCATGGAAAAAAAACACACAACGTGAGCTGTCAGACTGTAAATGCAACATAAATCCATTAAACCAGAGTGCAGCACGGTGTTGTGGATGTATCTAGTTCCTGTCTTCTCCATCTCTGGATCAAGGTCCAAATCCAAACCAAACCACCAGTCGCTAGGGACAGGTGAAGTGGGGTCCAGGTATTTGTTACGCCCAGGTCTTGAGGTGTTATGCTGAGTAACGGAGTTACAGTAGTAATGCCATGTTAACTACACATGAGACTGAACATGCCAGTGTGGACAAAGTAACACATTACAACAGAGTACACTTCTGTGTGCGTTCACTCTGGTCCATGGATGTATGAGGAGCTGATGTTTGAATCTGGTTGTGAGTTACTAAAGTCAGGTAAGCCAACAGCAGCTACAAGATGTCACTTTCAAAGTTTTATTAATAGAGTTTTAGTAGAACGTGTCAACACAAGCCTCCAGTTTGTGTGTCTACTGAACATATACCGGTAGTTAAGTTATATGAGAACTTATATTTACAAAGTTTTTTCTTGTGGTGGAGGCAGTTGTCTTCAGTCTGACTATTTTCGTTCAGGCATCTCTGGATTCTAATGGAAATCCTGAAAGTTTCTGGAAAATTATTAATCAGTTTGTTTATGTTCAGTATATGTATGCGTGTATACTTAGCATTTTTCAATGTACAGTAGGTAGATCATGTTGACTTGGTCATAGTACAGTGGTGCCTCGGATAACGACGACAATCCGTTCCGGCATTGCAGCCTTTATCCGAATCAGTTGTTGTCCGATGCGACTTTTTTCATAAAAATACGTGTAAAATTAATTAATCCGTCCTGGACCCGACAAACTCCCATATACAGTATGTAATACACACCCCTACCTGCACATTTATTCATTATTATTATTTGAAAAGGAAGTTATGTTAATTATCTGACACGGAATGA
>JAQQAE010002223.1:0-22886 GCA_029823295.1 Pseudamia nigra
AGCCTAATACAACAGCTGAACTTTATTTGGGGTTAATCAAAGGCACTTTAAATGGTGACACGTGTGTGCTGACTCCAGATTAACATGAGCTTGAATGTAACAGGTTAAATCCGAACACAGCCACATCCCCAGTTATAACAGGGTGTGCACACTTGTGCAACCTCATTATCTCAGTTGCTTCTTTTTATTTCACCTCCCTTAAAGGCTTTAGTTTGTTTTACAATTGCGTTGTACAGGTTATAGATCACATTAAAAGCGGAAAAAGTTGTGAAATCATTTATCTTAGTGTCAATTTTTTACATCACAAAACCTCTGTGCTTTGATTCTAAAAAGCACAGAGTTTGATCCAGATATGGACAATATTGTAGATATAGTGATCAGAATGATGGTACTTACACTGGTTGAGGATAAATATCAAGTGTAAGGTAGTAAATAAAACTATAGACATGAAACCGACACCAAACTGTAGTGAAAGCTTGCTGATTCAGTAATGTGTCCATAGATTTGACGCATCTTCAACATTTACGGAGCTTGATCCAGCAAGCATTAAGGAAATATTTTTTTATGGTGAATAACTATTGAACTAATAATGATATCTATGTGATTCTAAATTTTAACGGTAGGTGTTCATGCTCAAAGAATCCAGTGATGAGGCTCATTTGGTTTCATTGTTGTATCCCAACAAACGAAGTGAAGCTGAGCTGCATTGGTGGAGGTCTGCGCTCTCTGAGTATATTCTAGATTTTTTTACCGAAGACTGAAGACATCCAAACTATGAAAGAACATGTATGGAATTATGTAGTAAACAAAACAACTACTTCTACTAAATGTGTCCTCTGCAGCAGAGGCAGTTCTTGGTCTTCATTTTTTAATGTACTGATGGATTGTCCTTACCCTTACTGGTACCATACTATGGATTTGTGCCGTAGTTATGGTATCACTAATAGGGCTATACCCCCCTTCCTCTGCACAAGACAACTCCTGGTGTAAGGCACATTAAAAAGACAAGCAATGACACAAATGAACTCTTAAGAGAATGTTTGATGGTTGTACAAAGCTGTCATCAAAGCTAAATGTGTCTACTTGGACAATACACCATAATAATTATACTGTAAGTACTGATTCTCTGTTGGTGTGTGTGCATCTGCGGTTGTTGTGCAGTACCTTTAAGTTTTGTGTTTTTCCTGTCCTACTTTCTCTGCACTCTCCTCCATGTTGGCTTTAAATGGGTCAGTGAGGAGAGCTGTTCCTCCCTCGGGCTACACAGCTGATTAACAACACACACAAACACACAGACTTACACACAACCACAATGTGTGATTGTGTACGAGCCAAAACCCAAAAGGTACACGGCAATAAAGCACAAACGAAGGTGGGAATTCCCTCACCGCAGCCAAGGAGTGCAGGGACACTAACAGAGAGGTGTTTTCATAAAACGTCCTCAAGTGTGCAGCTGTGAAGGATACTGTCTACTGTTGTAGCGCTGGAGAAATTTGTAAAAAATAGTGCAACCAGGCCTCCTGCAGATTATAGGATGTTCTCAGTCGCTACGACTTCAAGCTGAAGAAACTCCAGTACGCTGTGTGTAGAGGAAATACTACAGTATATCAGTATTGTTTAAGCTTGTTTGTTTTTCACTGATAGATGAACATCGTTTCACCAACACCAACTCTGGGGTCACAGAAAAGAAAAGATTGTGTTTGAGCAGTAAACCCAGGACATGTTTGGTTTGGTGGTGTCACTGAATGCATTCTCTTACAGTAACATGGAGCTTGTTAATACAGGAAGCAGCAGTTCCAGTTTGCCAAATATCATGTCAAACAGACAACTCCACTGGAAACACTAAATTTTTGGGGAAATAACAACTCGAAAGCTAAAAATGACTTTCAGGTATTTTTTGGGGGATGGTTTGAAGTTGAGTTCTGTACCAGGGTGTCCATGCATCCTGGAAAACCTGGATATAAGTGACCGGTTTTCCAGTCATAGAAAACACATGGAAAATGAGAAAATAGTCAAATGTCCTGGAAAAGCTTTAGTTGTCCTGGAAAATTATTGCTACTTATTTTGTTGATTGTTCTGTAAAATCTTGGTACTAATTTGTTCATTTTTGTTAACTTGCTTGATCATTTTTCTCATTTTGTTGCTATTATTGTTGATTTTTGTTCATTTTGTTGATTTTTTTTTTGTTTAATTTGGTGTTCATTTGTTTTTTTTTTCTTTTCGTTGATTTACTTGATTGTTTTGATCATTTTTCTCATTCTGTTGCTTATTTTGTTGGTTTTCCTGTTTATTTTGGTGATATTTTGTTCATTTTTGTTAACTTACATGATTGTTTTGATAATTTTTTAGTGACCTCTCAAACCTTGTTTAGCAATCTTTCAAACCTTTTTTACAAAGAAGAACCTGAACTATTTTCTTCCAGTTGCAGAGTGTTTGTTGTGGCGTTGGTCTATGCATGTGAACATGGTAAAGTCAGGAGGATGGATTAGTGTCTGGTGGTATAACTTGTCTGTCTGAAAATGTCCTGGAAAAGTCCTGGAAATTAATTTTGAGAAATGAGTGGGAACCCTGCGTATGTATTGATCAGTTAGCTTATATTCCCTGTTCACTTTTTAATGAAATCAATGCTATTTTCAGAGACGCTCATTAATGATCTACCTGCTTCCTCCTGCTCTAAACTATCCTCATTAAATCATCCTTTAGTAATTCACTGTCCTTCAACCTACATTACATGCTAACATTAATGCTACCTTGTGTTTGGCTCCTTTTGTGACTGAACACTTCCTCCTGAGATGCTGAAGTGTGAAGGTCAACTTGTTCAGTTCTACAGCTGTGCACAGGAAAAACTCACACAAGGCAGAGGTGTGTGAGAGATTAGTTCAACTGGATATTTACTTTCTTATGGCCACAGTGATTTTTTTCTGTGGTGCAGTTTACTGACTTTACTTAATGTTCATGTTAATATGCTTCATCTGGATATTGTATTATTTGTTTTGAATTCAGAAATGGTCCTCTTCCTGGTCATATTCTGCATCTCCATATAGTAAATCAAGGAGCAGGAGCAGAATAAATAGGGTCGACATGCAAATGATGATTGTTTTCAGCCATATTTGTAATCATATTTATCAACCCCAGAAGATTCAGCCACTGAAATTGATGAAATACTCCTGTTTGGTGACTCATGCTTGAATGCTAGTGTATGATGTTTCTGTGCTGATTTCAATGGTTCTTTTGATATATGAGGACCAGCCTGTGTGAAAACCTCCCAGTGTGGTTTGAAGTTGTGCAGAGGACAGAACAAAGCCTGGTCGGAGCCAGAACACAGTGCTGCCACCTCCAGACACAGCCTTCCAAAGATCAGGAAAACCCTTGAAGTGAACATGCTGAGAGAACAGGAAACCCACCCACTCTGGGTTTATGGACTCAAGTAAAATACTTGCCTGTTCACGTCTCTGCCTCCACCATGTTTTGTCTTTTAAGATGTTTTCATATCACCGACAAACACGCTGATCTGTTTCTGTTATCTCGTTCTCACACACCCGGGCATACGGGCTGCAGAGTGACTCATGAGATGTTTACGTGTTAAAGCAGGACGCGTACAGTAACACTTTTCATCATCTGCCGTTAAGAGAAAACCCAGAACACACACATTCAGAGGCGTGACTCACTGTGATTATTGAGAGAAAAGGCTGAATGACTCACGCTCTCAGCCCATCTCGCTGGGTTTCTGTCTTTCTTTCCCCTCCCCTGCCATTAGCTCAGTGTGTGTGTGTGTGTGCATGTGTGTGTGGGGGTGTGTGTGTGTGTGTGTGTGGCAGGTGGAGGTGTGTGTTGTGGGCACTGATTCAGGACTCGTTCATTCACACGTCCATCTGTGTTGTGTCTCAGGAGTGAAGAACATGAAAGGTCTTCTCCATCACAGTCCATTGTCAGTGTTTAAAGGTGACATATTTGAACTCTCTTACCAATTGTATTTATATCTATACTATGTATATGTGTCCACCCCTCCTTGAATCACCATCTTATTGTGGTGGAGGGGTTTGTGTGCCTGGCAGGGTCTCTCAAAGCAAATTGGTCCTAAGTGACAGGTCAGACTAAAAACGATTCAGAAGACCCTTATGACTATGTCTTTGTGTGGGCCCACCACCTGCAGGAAGGGTCGCAAGGGTCCAGTGCTATGTGGTTTGGGTGGCAGCCGAAGGCGACGGACCTGGGTGGTCCAATCCCTGGTTACCACAACTATCTCCAACTGGGAGGAGGCCCTGGAGTAGATCCAGAACATGCTGGAGGGACTATGTCTCTCAGCTGGCCTGGGAACGCCTGGGGGACCTCACGGAGGAATTGGAGGAGGTGACTGGGTAGGGGGGAGTCTGGGCTTCTCGGCTTAGGCTGCTGCCCCCCGGACCCTGACCAGGATGAGTGGAAGATGATGAATGGATGGATGGATATGTGTCCATGAAGTACTTCTGTGAGGGTGTTGATTTGATTTGTCCTTGGTTTCCAAATGATCTTATTATAACTTCAACTCATGTGCTGTGATTTCACATTATTCTAGGATGTTGTGGTGGTTCTGGTGGTGGATTGGCCGAGGACAGTGATGGCACATTTGTGACGTTATAACGGTCTGCAAAGGTGTTGGGTGTTTTTCCTTCTTTAAGTATGGCTTTTGATGCTTATCATGTGGTCATAGGAAAGTACATGAAACCTTATTTTTCATGATCTGTCACCATATTTTTAATTTCACATGTGAAAACTAAATCAGTAAGATATCACCTGTCTCTCTTTCTGTCTTAGGCCCTTTGGTGGATGGGTTGAGTTTCAAATTCACCTCTCTCTATACCAAAAGTCCCTTTGTACATCATTGTTTTCAGATTTTGTCATTTATGTTGTTTTCATCTTGTTTCATTCTACACATTCTTATGTATAACACCGCTTGGCCACTGGGGAACCATTCATTCGGCTCCTCGAAGCCTTTTTCCCATAGAGATACATGTAACTTCCATCTGAAAATACTAAGTCAATACATTTTTGTCAAGAGTCATTATGGTCTCAAACATATTATTTGGACCCTCTAATAAGTAATGTGGTGGTCCATCTTTAACTTTTTGCTCTGTTTTTAAGATATTACTGCAAATAATCCAACAAATCACTGCCTGCAGGGGTTTGATTGCCATGTCACTACTGTGTGGTGAAGTTTTACCGCATCAGTAAGCTAGTGGCTAATATTAGCATTCCCATGAGCCCCTGGCATGAATGCTCAGCCCCACTGCCGTACATCCAAAATACATGGTTATGTCCTGTTTTTGGCTCCGAAATGGCAGCCAGGAAGTGACAACCTGATTGGCCTCAAAACGGCCCTTCAGAAACTAATGGGTGATGTCACAGTTACTTTGTCACTACTATACAGTTTACAGTACAGGCTATGCTTTTAGGCCTTAATTTTCACATTCTGAATGACCACTGACTAACACGTTTTAGGTGTTTTATTCCTCCTACAGCTTCCTGCTTCATGTATGTTTATCCAGGTGCAAGTAAAGGTGTGTTCACATCTAAATCCAAACAGTTTCATGATGTTTCCCCTGCTCGAGTCTATAGACAAACCAGAGTTCATCACTATCAGTAGTTTTGGGTATCTCCAGAGTGACATGGAGCAAATTAAGCTGATGTGCAAGGTATGTTAGCGGTTGGTGCCTCAACAACCAACAACACAACAAATCTGTTTAATCATTTGATGAAGTACCACCCAAGTGATTAAACAGAAAACATGGACTCTTCAAAACCTGCTAGCATACCTAGCATACGTAGCATTAGCAGTTCAGACACCAGACCAAAATAGCAACCAATCGTGATGATGTGTACATTTTAAGGCATCTTCATTATCCCCGAGGGGGCAGTTTGTTTATTTTGGATCTTACATACCTGCAAAACCAGTCAGGAATGTAAACTGATTCACTGTGTTATTTTATATTTTTCTACAATTGTTGTACTATTGAGTAAAAATAGTTTTTATATTTTTCTATGTTCATCTTATTTAACTTGCGTTGTTATTTTCTTAGTATGTTGATAAATTATTGAACTAATCTCTAGTTTCTTTAGTTTTCAGTACAGATGCTTTAAAACTGGCAGTTTAAAACCAATATAAAAATTGTGATAATAACCGAGATCGGACAATATGAAAAAATATATCGTGATCATTTTTTTTTTACCATATCGTCCAGTCCTTCCATTGCTGGTCAAAGCCACAGGAGCCACTGAGGAGGGGCCAAACGTCCACATGTGGCCCTGGAGCCACAGGTTGGAGACCCCTGATCGAAGCCAGCTGAAACCCTGTTACTGCATCCTTTACTGCAATTTCATCTTGATGCATCTTTAGTGTCATTTTCGTCTTGTTACAAGTTTTACACATAATTTAAATCTACAAGTAATGATGGAGTGTCTTAAACTCATCTAACCAGCAGGATATAAATCATACACATTAACACAACAGTAAAATGAATAAACAGCATCTTTAACAGACAAACACTGACCGGACCTATTTTAATGTGTGGCATATGGATAATAAGAATCCTAATACTACTTCTACCACTGAGTATTTGCACCAGTATTAATCGCATAGTGTTAAATCATGGTAGCCAATTTCAGCATGTCATTCTGTAAACTGAAAACTTCACTCATGTATTTGTTATGAAGGCATCACTTTCTGCAGATAACATCTCCTGTACTGATCTTTGTGTTTGCACAGATTCGTCTGTATTTTCTTTGGTGCAGACTGGTTTCTATTTGTATTCACATGACGTTTTGCGGTGTATGTCTGTGCAGCTGTCAGCGTCAGCGATGGGCAGCCGCACAGACACAGACTGACAGCTGATTGGCAGACAGTCCACCAACATTCGTCATGGCGACCACAGAGGACACCGTCAGCCCGTCAGGGGGGGTTACACAGAACACTGGTCTGATTAATGTCCTGGACACTTTAGTAGGTGGACTCAGATTACAGCACTGCCACAAAACTATTGAATCCAGTGGCATCTGTAGCCAATAGACATGTAACAGGACATCTACAGTACCAGTCAAAACTGTGAACACACCTCCTTCAGTTGTTTTTCTTTATTTTGATCATTGTCAGCATTGTCCATTAATACTGAAGGCATCCAAACTGGGGAACAACATGGATAAAGCACAGTAATCTATGCTAACATTTTTCTCAGGAGTACATGTGATCCTAAACAAAAAATATTCAGGAGCACACAAAGAAATTTAGAGTTAAAAAAAAATGTTTAACAGTCTGTTGCATCAACTTGTTTTTGTTTTGTGGAGTCTAACACTTGAGCCAAACTACACAAAAGGCTTTTCTTCTTTTGCAATGAGGTACAGTATGTGATGTTAATCTTTATCTTCAACGGTCACCATGTCTCCTCCTCACACCTGTCCAACAGGTTCACATTTCTGTACTGGATACGCCACAGCCAGTTGTTATGTTTATCACAGTATCTTTATTCAGACGTGGGTTTTCTGACACAAATGATGAGTTTCCTGCAAGTTTCGGACTCTACAGTATTTACAGAACATGACATTTACTGTTATTCTTTCTTGTAGAGAGACGTAGGTTTGCTTTCCTTGACATATTTGTTTCGACAGCTTCCTGTTGAGAACAGCATCCCAGGTGTGGGATAAGACTTATGACCCCTCCTGCCTGTTGATGGTCCTCGGGTCTGGTAAACCACTATAAAACAGGAAGCAAGACACGTCACAATAACACCACATGACCCTTCTGAGGAAGACAACAGGAAGTTGTTGAAACATGTCAAAGTAAATAAACCTACGTCTGTCGAGAAGGAAGAATAACAGTAAATGTATTAAGTTGTTGAAGACAGTATGAACCTTGTTGTACAGAACATGATGTTATTTTCAAACTGTAGCCATGCAAATATTTTGAACCAGTTTGTGTTGAAGGTGTACATCCTCCCTCTGTCCATGTTTATGTGTTTACGTCATAGTTTGTATATACTAGTAGCAAAATGACCGTGATGTCATCCATTAGTCTCTGAAGGGTCGTTTTGAGATCAATCAGGTTGTCACTTCTTTGCTGCCATTTTGGAGCCAAAAACAGGATGTAACCATATTTGGATAAACAGCAGTGGGGCTAACTGAGCGTTCACGCCAGGGGATTCATGGGAAAGCTAATATTAGCTGCTAGCTTACTGACACAGTAATACTTCATCACACAGTGTCAAACATAGTCATATTACATGTTGTTAGTGTAAACACTTACCCACAGCTGCAGTCAAGTGTATCTCAGGTAAACCTATGAACATATTGAATAAATAGAAGATATGAAGGTCTGAATCAGTCCAACTTCACTAATGAGTTGTTACCATAGCGACATGTCAATCAAATCCCAGCACAGCAGTGATTTGTTTGATTATTTGCAGTAATATTATAATTTAAAAAAGTTAAAAATGGAACATCACATAACTTATTAGAGGGTCTAAGTAAAACATTTGAGACCATGATGACTGACATTTATTCACAGTATTTTCAAATAGAAGTCACATGTATCTCTATGAATGAATGAATGAAACTATGGTGAATTTATTACAACATAAAGTTACTTCTGCATCAAACTCAATGAACAGCCCAGGTCATTGTCCACTCATTTATGTGCATAGCTTTTTGAATGATTAGCAGGAAATAGTAATAGGACAGGAGGATTATACTTGTTGAAATCATACGTGCACAGTGTGCATATAAATAATTTTTCTGGTTCACACATATATATTTTAGGGCAGATGTGAGTGAAATGCTCACACTGTAAAGCCCTGAATCATTTTCTTGTAGGTAACCAAGTAATGTTTCACATTATGTTTCACTGTTATTTGCAGACTTTCTCGGAAGCATCACATGATGTTGGCGTGATGTGTCAATCAGCTGCTTTAAGGAGGTGTGGCCTACCAGTTTGCTAACTTATTGTCCCTGTCCCTGGTTCCTCAGGTTGAGGATTTCTACCATGTTCTACAAATAAATCTAGATCCACATGGAAAATAATTATAAGTTCAGATGAAAACACCCAAATATCCTGTTGGTAGTCATTCAAATCTTATCTGACATGCCTCACACTGAGAAAAAAAAAAATCCTTGACATACTCAGTAATGTCCAAATCCCTGATTATTTTAGTAGATCAGATATATGATATCTAGATATTTAGTAGATATCTAACCCATGTTGTTCAAACCCATGTTGTTCAAAAGCCAGATGCAAATATGTAAAATCTCAAAAACTTCAAATGTGTCTTCAAATGCAGTGTCCAGAACTATCGTAGCTACCATATGATGAGACTGGTTCTCAGGAGGACCATCCTCGGCCATCCTAGTCGTTCTACTAAACGTCTCCTCTGCAGCAGAGGACGCGCCGGGTCTTCATTCAGTGGCTCAGTCCTCATCAGACACAGTGTCATCACAGTGTTTGATGGTTTTGGAAATTGCACTTGGAGACACGTTCAAAATAATGATGGACAGTCTTTACTTTTACTTAACTCAGTGTTTCTGTCATAACCTGGATTTGTACAGTAGGTGTAGTAGCACTAATAGGGCTGTTGACTCTGTATCCACCTTCCTGTGCAGAAGACAACTGATGGTCTAAAGCACTTTAAGAAGACAAGAAATTATATAAATTAACTCACCAGTGATCCAAAAACTGTTTCAGGTGAATTTGAGAGAATGTCGTGAGGTTACAAAGCTGTCATCCAAGCTATAGGTGTCTGCTTTGGACAATCTAAAATATAAAACATGTTCCAGGATGTTGAGCAAACTGTGAAAGAACACACATTTATGGACAATGTGGAAAATAATACAAATGAAGAACAAACACAGAAGGAGAAGGTGTGTCCAGACTTTTGACTGGCAGCCTATTTCAACCTATGTCTGAACATGTCCTAAGCGTTGGAAACAGCTTGTCCTCTTCTGAGATAGAACACCCATCTCTTCTTCTTCTGGTGTTTTTAATGTGCAGAATCATTTCCATACTGAGCTGCAGAGTCCCATTCGGACACTGCTGTGACTGATCTGTGATGATAAGCACCGTTTCCCTCACAATATCTCACAGAAACTCTATTTAATCATCCGATGCCTCCAGGTTTTGGATCTAAAGCCAGTTTGTGATAAATGGCTCAGAAGCTGCAGGTTATGAGCTTAAAGCTTGTTTAATGCTCGTTTAAAAGGAGTTCATGTCTTTATGACCAATATGAAACTGGTCACACAACTGAGAATTAACTTGTTACATAAACGTACGGTGGCACGAGTCTTAGTAAATACAGCTTTTGTCTGCTTTTAGAAAAGGCTAAATTAAGATGCAGTTATTTTTGAAATCAGTACGGATATGAACATGACTGCAGTTGTGCTTTTGAGGCAGATAGGGATATATTTTTTCTCTCCTCCTGCTCTTTCCTTCTGTCGTCTTGCAGTCGAGATATGAAATCTGAAACCGTCCAACTTTTTACATAACTGAGTTTGGTGCTTTTTAAATAATTTCATAAAAGTTTGTGTGATGTTGGCACATGGTTGTGAATCTGGGACACGCAGCTGCAGGTGAACTTCAACACTGGACTGAATGAAAAATCTAAAAAAGTTCTCATGACCTCAGACAAACTGAGTATCTTGAGTATTAAATTTTCTGATATTTCATGTGCACAGCACAGATGGTTATGAGACCAGACCATTTACAGAGGCATGTCTTAATACTAACTCTGTCAACATATTGTCCATATCTACAATGAATACGGACATTATCACCACCTTGTAATGTCCGTTTGGAAGACTGACAAATAGGTTATGACAGAACCACAGGAGAAAACTATACACAAACACAGCTGTCTTCAGGGTCATTGTTTTTGGTGGTCTCCTGGATGGCTGTGAAACCTGCACACATCCTGCAGCTAGAACAGTTGAATCGGAGGTACCTGCGCTCAGTATGTGCCATCAAATGGCTTGACCAATTGTCAAATCTGTAAGTCCTGCAGAACTGTGGCCTACTCGGCATCAAAGGCCTGCTCATTAAGGCCCAGCTTCATTATGTCTGGATGCTGAATAGTAATGTTCCGAAAATGCCTAAGGCCTAGGAAGAGCCCTTCTTCTCTTCAAAGACACACTGAAGGCCAACCTAAAGTGCTGCAATGTTAACATTTCTTCTTTGCACCCAAGGCATCGAGATGGGGACTGCTCTATTTTCAGAAACTCCTATGTTCCAACACCTCACTCCCACAGCCAGAGCTTTTTGTGTACCCCCATGCCCTTGGTACTCCAGCTCACACTCCGGTTACTCCGGCTCCAGCCTTGTGTCCTTTGTACTCTGGCCCAGGCCCCTCACCCAGAGTCAAGCCTACCGGCCTTGCTCTGTGCCCCTGGTTCTCCAGCGAGAGAGGGGCAGCATGCGGCGGGCCCCCCTGTCATGCCAGGCCAGCCGACAAACACTTGGACAGCAGCAGCCTCCCCTATGTACTGTTGGACCATACTGTACACAGAGGTGTCGGAATATACTGTAGGGCTGTAACCCATCGAGACCTTTGAACAGGCATCAGTGGCATCCATCCAAGGTAAGAGTCCACTGAAAAATCCCACGTCCCACCTCAACACAGGAGTAGGTTCCCTCCTGCATCTGTGAAAGACTATGTGTCCCATGGATAGGGCTACGCTCCCACATGAGGCACCACGCCAAAGGGAAATGACTGCCTGCTCATCCATCAGATCAACTGGAGACTTCATCATGTTCCCGAATTTCCTTCATCACAGATCAGTTTACAGATTTCGGATACTGTCCATCCATCCATCCATCCATCCATCCATCCATCCATCCATCCATCCATCCATCCATCCATCTATCATCTTCCGCTTATCCTGGTCAGGGTCACGGGGGCAGCAGCCTAAGCAGAGAAACCCAGACTTCCCTCTCCCCAGTCACCTCCTCCAACTCCTCTGAGGGGACCCGCAGTCATTTCCACATGTTTTTTCAGTGTTTACCGGGTCTGCCCCAGGGTCTCCTCTTAGTTGGAGCTAGTTTTTGGCAACCCGGGATTGGATCACACAGGCCCCCGCCTTCGGCTGCCATCCAAACCACACAGCACCTTATAACTCTCCCTGCAGGTGGTGGGCCCACACGAAGACATAAGTCATAAGGGTCTTCTGAATCACTCTTAGTCTGACCTGTCAGATAGGACCAATTTGCCTTTGGAGACCCTACCAAGGGCAAATTGCCCCTGACAACAAAGCTCCTAGAATCACTTCAGCACACAAACCCCTCCACCACAACAAGGTGGTGATTCAAGGAGGGATACCGTCTCATCTCAGATATTGTCTTGGGCCTTTTTTTTACCTCCTCTGCAGAAGGTCCCGGTTTTTACAGACACATAACTTTATTTATAGTTTTTTTCTGTTAATAAGTATAAATAGGTGAATTTTGTGAAGTTTGAGTTAGGCTTGTGGACATATTATGCATTTTCAAAGGCTGACGCTGCAACAGTTTGACAACAAACTACTTTACTGACATGTAACAGCAACAATAGTAGTTCATTTATGTGCATTTGAGTGGTTAGTTTTACCTTTTATGTTAGATTCTGTTAAACCTGGTTGACCAATTTTCTGGTCATGGAAGACTAATGGAAAATAAGAACAAAAGTCAAATGTTCTGCAAAAGTTACATTGTCCTGGAACAAAATAGTTATTTATTTTGTTTATTTTTTAATTTAATTGTGTGGTTATTTTGTTCATTTTTCTTAATTTACTTCATTATTTTGATCATTTTTCTCGTGTTGTGACTCATTTTATAGATTTTTTTGTTAAATGTTTGTGTTATTTTGTTCATTTTTGTTAACGTACTTGATTATTTTGATAATTTTTTGGTGACTTTACAGATCCAGTACTTGGATGGTGACTCAGCTGTGAAACTCAGAGTGAATCTGACAGAGAAAAAGTCAGAGGTCACGATTCCGAGCTGGAGAGCGAGGAATCTCACAAGGGATGAATAAAGCCTGGAATGAGCTGCAGCTCCCCTCTGCTGCTCCCCAGGTGGAGTGTTCCCAGGCGGACTATACCATCGACATGGGGGGGAGGTACTTTCTGCTGAGAGACTGGAGCTGGTTTGTTTCTGCTCCATTACCTCCTCCATCTGTTTGTCCGTCCCTCCATCCTCCAGCTGTTCTCCTTATCTCTGTTTGACTCTGTCCTCTCTGCTGAGTCTTGGATTTTAAATAGTGGACAGGATTCAGATTTACTCAGCTGGGGTCTCTAGAGCCAGCTTCACCAAGCTCACATAACTGGGCTGTTCAGTTCTACACTTATCTGCTCAGTTTTTGTCATTTTCTTTATTAATTTTGTCATTTTTCTTCATTTCCTCCATTATTTTGCATAATTTTCTCAAATTTGTTCACTTTCTCCATTACTTTGTCCATTGTTCATTTTTTTTCCATGTTTGTTAATTTTCTCAATTATTTTGTTCATTATTTTGTTCATTTTTTAAATAATTTTTTCTATTTTTTTTTTCCATTTTATCAGTGTTTTATTCATTTTTGGTCATTTTCGCCATTATTCCATTTGCTGTGTGGTGTTTTCCATTACTTTGATCATTTTTTGTAATTTTCTCCATGTATGTTTTTGGCTCTGTTCATGTCGTTATTTTGTTTATTTTTGGAGTATTTGGGTACTTGTTCTTTTCATCCTGTAGATTATTTTGTTCATTATTGTTCATTTTCTGTTAATGTTGTTCACCTCTAGTATATTTTATGGATTATTTTGTTAACTTTGTGAATCTTCTTCTTCTCCTTTCGGCTGCTCCCCTCAGGGGTCGCCACAACGAAACACCAATGATTCGCATGTTTGATCTGGCATAGGTTTTACCTTCCTGACACAACCCTCACAACAAGGGACAAATTCCTTCTACTCCAAAAAAATTAATGTTCTGCTTATTTTGCTACTTGTTTTGATTATTTTATTCATTTATTTTTGGATTGTTGTTCTTTGCTCACAAAATTAAATGATCAGATGTAATTTCATTCTTATTCATCTTCATACATTTTAAAGAGTAAAGTATCTGTAAGTTTGGATCATATGGAGAACTTGAAATCATTTGTGACACCTGACTTTCCTTGTTTTAACATCAGGTCATAAAAATGTTCTCATATACAGATATATTTTAATTCACGTTTCAATCAGTTCCCATCTTCATCCTGCTCAAACACCAGCTGGAGGCAACCTGCTGCAGCGTCACGTTTTCTAACACGGTTCACATCACAGATTAACTCCACACGACTCTGAAACTCTCCTGACGTTCGCAGTAATGGTCGGGTCATTTTGGCGGCTCTTTAAAGGAGGTTTGAGTGGAATTTGAACGCAGACTGGACAAACTGCAGACCTGAAAAAACTCTTCCCAAACAAATCTGTCCAAGTGGCTCCGGACTGACGTTTGATATAAATATCCCCATAAAACATCAGGAAGTAGCTGTAGTAGCACTAATGGAGCTGTTGATGTTTAATACTGTATGTATCGTCCTGAGGTGGTCCTCATCCGGGGGTCTGCAACAAATACTGTATGTGTCTAGAGCTACAGAAATATGTGAACCCTTTAGGAACCACATGACAAACAGTATCATGTACATTTTAGTCAGTAACCTGATAGTCAAAAATTGTTTTTTCTTTATTTTTTAAAATTTTACTGATTATTTTGTTGGTTCAGTATAATTAGTGGGATTGCTGAGTCATACAGCAATCCCACTATTGTCGTCTTCGGCTTTTAATAGTCTTCTTCTTCTTCCACTTCCGTACGTTCTTTGTCGTGTAACTACTCCTACATTTTTTGTCCAATTCAAACCATTCAAATTTCACTTTATTCATCTTATTCAGGACATGTCTGATATTGCTTTTGATACATTTTTTCCCCATAGGAAGTAAATGGAGAACTCCAATGGAATGTGTGGTTACCATGGCAATGACAGTGCTTTGATCCTTTGATTACTACTCTACTGAATAGTTCATTTAACTCTTGCACCCTTGTACTGTCCGTTACCAGGGTAACGCAAACACATGACTGTATGAATCACAATTAGTCTGACAAGACCTTCATGACTATGCCTTCCTGTGGGCCCCCCGCCTGCAGGAAGGGTTGTAAGGGTCCGGTGCTGTGTGGTTCGAATGGCGACCAAAGGTGGGGGTCCGGGTGGTCTGAATCCCAGTTGCCAAAACTGGCCTCAACTGGACGAGGCCCTGGGGCAGACTCAGGACACACTGGAGGGATTATGTCTTTCAGCTGGCCTTGGAATGCCTGGGGGTCCCTTCAGAGGAGCTGGAGGATGTGACTGGGGAGAGGGAAGTCTGGGCTTCTCTGTTTAGGCTGCTGCCCCAAGACCCTGACCAGGACAATGGATGAATGACTGTGTGATGTCACAGACTCCTTTGTCTCTCCTCTGTCCACTAACCCCAGTTGGAGGTTCTGTTATCTTTACTCTCCATACATGCATAGTGTTTCAATCGTTGGCCTTGAATTGTGAAGCTCCTGGAGATAATAATAGTAATGGAGAGAGAGGTGTAACTGCTGTGATTGGTCCTTAGAACAGTGGTTCTCAACTGGTGTGTTGGGACCCCAACGTGGTCGTACTAGTGTTAGATTTGCCTTTTTTCAGTTTGTGATTATTTTGGTTATTTTTAGTCACATTACTAATTATTGTTGCTAATAAAATGTTTATTTCCTTGGTTATTTTGATCATTTTTTCTTTTTTGTAATTATTTACTTGTCAATTTTTATTAAAATGTTACATGTTTTGTTCAATCGGTTAAGCATATCATAATTTTTTTATTATTTATTTTGTTATTTTGTTTCCACTTTCTTCTTCTTTTCCCTTTGGCTGTTCCCTTCAGGGGTCCCCACTTTGTTGACCTTTATTAAAAATGGTCTAATTTTCCTAAGTATGTAGTTCATTTATGTTCATTTTCTCAAGTTTAGTAAAAATGTGCACATTTTTGATTATACTGTACAATTTTAAAATTCTGATGATTATTTTATTAATTTTCTTTTGTTTTCATCCTTTTTAAATTTTACTGATTTTCTGCTCATTTTGTTCATTCAGCATGTATGAAAGGTGTAAAATTGTGCAAATTTTCTTGACTATTTTATTCTTTTTTCTTCATTTTCTTCATTTTTAAATTAATTTTACTCTTTTTCTTGATCATCTTGTGCATCTGTTCTTCATTTTTCTTCATTTTAGTGATTACTTTGTTTATTTTATTGATTATTTTGTTCATTTTGTTCTTTTTCTTCTCACTTTGTTCATTTTATTGATTGAACACATCAGAAAACAAAACCCACCTGTACTATCTGATTTCCTGCTGCTCATCTTGACGTAAACTATCCTCACATATCGTGTGATTTGAACGTGATAATCTTCATCGTGTCATCGTTCAGTGTCTGAACGTCGACTGAGACAAGGACCGAAGCTGCAGCAGGTCGTCTCCAGTCATCGAGGTGGTTGGAAATCTGTTTTAGGACACGTCTGTCTCCGACTGGACGAGGAGCAGGAGACAAAACCAGACAAACAAGCTGATTTCAGACTCTCACACATTCTCTTGTTCTGCTGTAATTCAGGCGTGGGCTGTTGAATTAGCTCCTTCGCTAACATGTTGTTCATCTGCTCAGCTCAGTGGGACATGATGACTAATTGTAGAGTGTATGTGTGTATCATGAATGCCTGCAGCTATCAGCTATCAATTAACACACACAGACACGCACACACACACACACTCTGGTGTGTGGTCAGTGTCAAGCTGAGTGTCAAGAGTATATATATATATATGTATATATATACTCCTTTGATTGTGTATATGGTGATGAATGTGAGCTATAAGAGCCAGTGCAAAAACAGGGTGAGCGAGGCAGAAACACAGTGAGAGAGAGCAGTACACACATGCATGTTCACATATATTGCCTGCTTTCACACGCCTACGCCGGCATTACATTCACGGTGACAAATTCCAGTAATAAAGCTCCTCACAAACACATTAGAGAGAGAGACATAGAGGGAAAATGTATATATAGAGAGAGCTGGAACAAGGGAATGTGTTGGGGTGGATTGTACCATGAAGCAGAACGAAGGGGGGGAGGGGGGGGGCAGAGATGAGGAGTCCACTGAGAATAGTGTGTGGAAATGTGTGGGTTTATGTTCAGTACAGGGAAATGTGAATTATGGTTATATTTAATGCATTTTTGCAGCTCTTTACCCCGTTTATGATGCAATTAATACAAAAGACATGATCAATGCACTTAAAACAGTTTTGCAATTAGCTGATAAAGCATATTTAGTCATTTTATTATCTCTGTTTATCTGGTAGACACTTAAAATAACTGAGGTCATTCTGCTTTTACATGCTCATTTTTAGGTTATTTAAAAATGAACATATTTGTTGAAGAAATCTCAGAACATTTACAGGAGCTATCATCCAAAATATGTTTATTGCACCAGTAATGTGTTCAAGCTTTGTTTGAAATACTTCTTTGGGTCATAAGGCATGAAAATAAGGAAAAATTAATAAAATAACCAACAAAATGAGCAATAATCTGAGCAGAATGATCAAGGAAATGAACTAGAAAATCTACAAAATGAATAAAAATGATCAAAAATAAACAAAATGACCAGATTAGTCAAGTAAGTGAACAAATAAACACAAAGGAATAAAGTATGATCAAAATAAAAAAAAATGAGTACAACACACAAAAAATAATCAAGAAAATGAACAAAATAAGCACAAAAAAGCGGAGAAAAATGAACTAAATAATCTAACAATGAACATAAATATCCTGTGTCATTACTGTTGTAAAGTGGGTTGAAATGTACAAAATATTGTCAAAAAGAGCAAATCATGAATTTAAATGTACAGTAATTGGAGCAAATACTCATTTTATGAATACTGAGGGGATGAAGCCCCTCTGAAATCTACCACAGTCATATGTGGACGTATCCTGACAGAGTTTGAGTATGGCTGTAGTAAACCATCAATCAATCAATCAATCAAACTTTATTTATATAGCACTTTACAACAACAACAAAAAGTATCTGTCTAATGTAACTTAATTTACCTCATTATATCTGTGTAAATGTGTCTGCATCAGTCCCAGATATGAGTCCAGTCTCTGGAGTGATCTCTGCACTAAAACTGAAAAGTAATCGTGTGTGCTCTTGACATCCCATCAGTTTGAATCATCACAGGCGTGTTCAGGAACCAGTGGAGCTACTTTTTCTGACTCCGATTGGTTCTTTCCAACCCTCGACCTCCTTAACGTGTGTGTGGAACTAGATAAATCCAGTTGCAGCCAGTAGCTTCATCTCCTCCTCCTTCCTTCTCTCCCTTTGCCTCGTGTGAATTGCCCCCCGTCCTGTGGATGTGAAGGCTTTTCTCTGTCTTAATGTACAATAGAATGTCTCCTGTCCCCCTGCTGGTCAGAGGTGGGTACTGCACCCTGCTGCTGCCTCTGTCCATGGTGCTGAACTCAGCTGTTTTTCAGTTCGGGAGAGGCATGATTCAACTCATCACCATCCTCAATAATTATCAGATTCAATCTTCAACTTTTCGTTTTCAGTCTTTTAACCATAACTGGAGCCTGTATTTATTCAGATTTAAAGAAGTCAATTACAAACATAATTCTTTTAAGGTGAACAGCATTTCTGAGGCGAGTCTCAGAAATCTCACGTGTCTGCAGCACAGACACGTGAGATTATCATCATCTTTTGTTCATGTTTCTAATTATTTTCTTTTTGTTATTTAGTTATTTTATGTGAAATAAGTCGATTTTAATCTCAATTTTACAAACGTTCTTCATTATTTTGTTGATTTTGTTAATGATTCTTCATTTGATGACTTTCCTTATGCTTTATTAAATCTTTACTGACGTGAATGTAAAAATTTTATGAATGTGTTGATTAACTTGGTCATTTTTCTTAACTTTCTTAATCATTTTGTTCTTTTTTTATCATTTTGTTCTTTTTGTTTATCATTTTGGTCATTTTATTGATCATTTCGTTCATTTTGTTGACTGAACATGTAAAAATATCAAAAACCCATCTGTACTATCTGATTTTCTGCTGCTCATCTTGAAGTAAACTGTCCTCATTTTACGTTAAACATGATGTGACCATAATAATCCAGATCATGTCGTTGTTCAGGGTTCATTTTACAACTAAGACTGTTCTTTCTTCTCTTCACTATTTTTCTGAAACATTTTTAACACTAACATAGTTGAAGAAACACTAAAAGTTGAATATTTGATCTGATCATTATTGAGACCCTTCCTTGAATCGCCACCTTATGGAGGGGTTTGTGTGCCTAGGTGATCCTAGGAGCTATGTGGATGAGGGCAAATCGACCCTGGTCGGGTCTCCCAAGACAAACTAGTCAGACCAAGAGGGACTCAGAAGACCCTTATGACTATGTCCTGGGCCTCTCCGCTTAGGCTGCTGCCCTGAGACCCCAACCTGGATAAGTGGAAGATGATTGATTAATAATTATTGAGGATGATAATGCATCATAACTTGACTATGTTTGGTGGTGATTCGTTGCTGGGGGTTTTCGACACATGGTTTTCGTTGGGTGGGGCTCTCAGGACTGGCACTAGAGACACATTGTATAAATCCCAAACCCTGTAAAGATGAGGTCTGTCATGGGACCACTCCCTTAAATCCATTAGCAGGATTCTTCCGTGCTTCTATGTTTCTGGTCCATTTTAGTCTCATTTGTCCCCTTTCATCTTGTTCACCATGGAAACTCCATCAGTTAGATATGACTCATTCCAAATGCAGATTTTAGGCAGAAAGGCATCAACAAAAGAATTCATTGAAGTGGTTTTAGTTATTTTTCCTGTAAAAGAATTGGCGTCACACATGAGCATATGAATGAAAGCACAGTCACAAACTGTCAACCCATAGTTTAAAATGAGCGCAGTAGGATTAAACCTCAGTACATACAACACAATCTTTAGAATTAATGCTACAGTCACAAGTTCTTGAGCCTGGAAGATAATTTCAGGCTCTCCGTCAAATCAAAACTGACACAATTTTTAAAAAAATCTGTGATAATAGCTGTAAAACGTCTCTGAAAATACAAAACTAACAAAATACTTAACAAAGTGAACACATATATTAACAAAACAAAAGGAACACATTTTAAACATGAAGCAAAAAATACAACATATTCAAAAACAGAACAGAAATAAACAAAAATAATCAAGAAAATCAAGAGTGGATGAAGTAATGAGCCAAAATCAACAAAAAAAGAAAAGACCATAAAGATTAATAGGATGTACCATTTCCAATGTATTTATTGGAGAAATTAATACAATTAAAAATAATAGATGGACAAAAAGAACAAAAAAGTGGCAAATAAAAAAATTAACAAAATTATCACGACAATGGGTCAAAAAACAAATTAGAATAATAAATAAATGAAAGAAAAGATGCATAACATTAAAGACATGAGCAGATGTTTACTGTATATGACATGGTTTGGTGAATTTGGAAAACATCAGTTTACAGAATCATATCAAGTTTTTACAAGTTAGGAATGTTTCAGAATAAAACTGATAGTGGAAATGGAAGCAGCTGTAAAAGGTTATGAAGACTTTGCAACAAGAAATTAAAGGTCCAGTCTGCGATGTTGATAGCCTAGCTAATCACTGGTTGTTTGTGTTGGACGATATAAATGATTAAACATGCGACCTGTCAGTCAACACGGCGTACAACCTCACAGTTGTCAATGTAGTACGTCTGTTCTTTTCTTACCTGCACCAGGTGTTGAAGGAATCTGAAATGCAGACAGTCTCTGCTCACCATCCTGTGGTTTGAACACATACAGATGTTAACTACTGCTACGACTCTGTTCAACTCTGTGAGTGAGTATATGAGCTCGTTCACCTGTGAGGTTGTAAGTCGTGTTGACCTGCAGCTCATAAAGGACTGCGACAAACCATCAGAGTTACATCCCCAACATCGTAGACTACACCTTTAAATGTTGAACACACTCAGGCTGTAACGAACGCATTAGAAGTGAATGATTTGAAACTTGGAGTAGGTGATGCTGCTACTTGGAACAAGGAAGAACCTTCCATTGTTGCTCAAAATTCTACACCTCAGTGGTCGCCTTGTTCAGTGTTTACTTCACAAATATAAGAACCTGTAGTTCCATCCATCCATCTATCATCTTCTGCTTATCCTGGTCAGGGTCTCGGGGGCAACATCCTAGGCAGAAAAGTCAAGACTTCCCTCTGCCCAGCCACCTCCTCCAGCTCCTCTGGGGGGACCCTCAGGTGTTCCCAGGCCAGCCGAGACACATAGTCCCTCCAGCGTGTCCTGGGTCTGCCCCAGGGCCTCCTCCCAGTTGGAACTAGTTTTGGCAACCGGGGATCAGACCACCCAGGCCTTTGGCTGCCACTCAAACCACACAGCACTGGAGCCCTACGACCCTTCCTGCAGGTGGTGGGCCCACAGGAAACAGTTAGCTCCTGTCCTTTTCAAAGTAAACGTTGCTTGTTCATTTTTTAAATTGTTGTTTATTTGTTCGTGTCTCAGTGGCTAGAACTGATCCAGACTATGTATTAATTACTGAAATATGTTGCTTTGTGTAGCTTGGATTCGTCTGAGAAGAAAATAACACACATCACAGTGTATCAGTGGCATTAAAAGTAAGTAATCGCAGTCATAGGACACAGATAAGTGCAGCCGGACTCTATCTCTGAGCCTCCAGGGGCCGAACAGGATTGGATCGATCTACTTCACACAGCAAATACACACACACACACACACACTGCAACAATTACAACCAGCTCCTGGAGCTGCTTGACCAATCAGATTACAGCCCGTCATGTGGATCCAATGAGAGGCAACATCCCCACAGAGAATGACCAGTCGGTGCTGCGGGGTATTCATCACTTAGAGTAGGTTTCATTGAACTGTGCATGCGCGTTTTGTGTGTGTGTGTGTGTGTTTGTGTGTGCAGTACATTTCCAGTAGGTTTAAAAGCATCTTTTCCCAAAGGCCTCGTAAACATAAGTGTGTTTGTCAGAGGACGACTGTATTTTATCAATAACTTTAAATCAGTGTGGGACAGGGATCTGCATCCTTCACAATCTAAAGAGTCTGTTTTGGACAGAAATAGAATAAAATATGTGTTTAGAGCTAAACAAAATATTCACCACATGAAATATGAATACAGTGGTCCCTCACTATATCTCGGTTCACCTTTTGCGGCCTCGCTGTTTCACTGACTTTTTTTAGTGCAATTTTCATGTTTTTTTTTTTAATGGCGTATGAACACGCATTGTGTTCTGTGTCCTGATTGGCTAAAGGAGAACCCGCTGTGTTCCGCGTCCTGACTGTATGCATGGTGGCATGTCTGTTTATAAGAATATTTTGCCAAGAAGAAAAAACAGCGCCAACAACTACCCATAACTATGTTCTTCACACGGAAAATGATAAATGCACCACGGCCTTCACTGGAAAAAGACGCTACAGCAGAGCGTTGCCAGGACGAAGAGGCGCTGTCAGAGGAACTGAGAGGCGTGAGTCACTATTAATAATTTCTTATGTGTCCAGCTTTGTAGGTCGATCGTTAAAATTAAATTTGTTATTTCTAAAAGCCATCACATTTTTTTTTTATAGGAAAACGTTTATTTTTTTAATTTCTCAAACAAATGTTTGGGCCTGAAAAAAAGTTTTTAGTTATATAATTCTGTAATTATTTTTTATTTAATATCTATAAAGGTTTGAATTTTGAGAGTGTTTAAATAAGATGTGAGCAAATGTTAATGCCTGTCTGAGAATAGTGTATAAAGTGTGTGGTGAGGGGTTTTACAGCCTTAAAACAAA
>JAQQAE010002224.1:0-22885 GCA_029823295.1 Pseudamia nigra
ACGGGAGGAGCACAGACCTGATTGAAAGCAGCCGAGAACCGAGCAGCAGTGGAAGGGTTCAAAACCCGACAGCGTCGTGCAGGTGCACAAGGTTTAACTGCAAATTGTGCTCAAAATGACAATTTTGCCAGGGTATATCTTTGTCATTTTGTCAACAAAGACCACTACCAAAAACCACCTTCTAGAATCAAACCAGCAGCCTTTCAGTTCATCAAGCAGTTCATAGGATCCAGTGTGCTACTGACTTTTTACAAATCAATACAACAATAACAATTATGTAAAAAAACTAAAGTTTTGAATATGTCTCTAAATTTGAACAGAAATGGTTCTATAATGCTCTTGCATGCATTTCAAGCTCCTTTAAAAACATCTTGTTGGTGCAGGTCTCCTGTGCTAGGCTAGCTCTGTAGCTACAGCAGTGGTTCATAAACAGAAAGATTAGAGGTGTAGAGAGAATACCTAATTATTTTTTCTTAATTGATTTTTCTTAATTGATTTTTAAAAATATTTCTTTATTGATTTTTTAATTAATTAATTTCAATGTATTATTTTTAGTTCATTTTTTATTAATTATTTTGAATTGATATTTTAAAATGATTTTTAATATATTTTATATTTTTAAACCATTTTTTTCTAGATTTTTAAAATTGATTAATTTGTCCCTTTTTAATGGAGTATTTTGTCTTTTAATTTAATTGATTATTTTTCTTTTTTGAATCATTATTTTCCACTCATGTACATGTAAAGGAGTAAATGAACTCAACATTCAAATAAAAAAACATTAGTATTCAACTTTATTTCTTTCATTTGGTTTGAGTTTGGTTAAAATAATTTTAATAATGTTTCATATTGGAGGCATTAAAATTAGATTGTCTCAGATTAAATGTCTCAGATTAAAAATTAATTTTCGATCTGAGACATTTTACCGCAAATACATAGTGCTTCTGCTATTCAGTAGCAGCTAGTGAGCAGACTTGTAGCAGCTACAGATGGATAAAGCTGATGACTCATGCAATGACTATATGGGAAGGGTAGTGGAAGCCAGCCTAAGAAAACACGTGGCCATTTGAGAGCAGCAGTATGGTTTCATGCCAACAAAGAGTGCTCCAGATGCAATATTTGCTCTGAGAATGCTAATGGAGAAATACAGGGAGGATCAGGAGCTGCATTGTGTCTTTGTGGATATATGTAGCATATGACACGGTGCCCGGGGAGGAGATGTGGTATTGTATGAGGAAGTCTGGAGTGTAACAGAAGTATGATGTTGAGTGGCACAGGGGAGCAGTACAACAGTGGCGGAGTGTGCTGTAGGTCTGAGAAGGGTTTGCGATGGATGAAGGGCTGCCTTAAGAATTGTCCCTGAGCCCCTTCTTGTTTGCAATGATGATGGACAGGCTGACAGATGAGGTCAGGAATGAATCCCCGTGGTCTATGATGTTTGCAGATGACATTGTGATCTATAGTGAGATCACAGAGCAGGTGGAGGAAAACCTGGAGAGGTGGAGACATATGCTGTTCAGAGCAATGGGGAGTGGAGAAGAGGTGCAGAGGTGAGTACGGGCAGGGTGGAATGGGTGGAGAAAAGTGTCAGGAGTGATAGGTGACATACAGTAAGAGTAGCAACCAGAGTAAAAGGGATGGTTTTCAGGCCTGTAGCGAGACCAGCTATGCTGTATGGTTTAAAGCCAGTGGTAATGATGACAAGACAGGAGTTCAAGCTGGATGTGGCAGAGCTGATGATATTGTCTTGATTAGTATCAGCCTTGAAAACACAGTCTCAGATGAATGCATACTGAGAAATTGTAATGTCACTTCAGAGGACTGATTTCTGGGTGGTGGTTGGTACACTAGGACAGAGAGAAAAAAGTACAGTTTTCAGAATTGAGCTCATGAGTGAGCAAAATTTATGAACACGTAGAAAAAAAACTTCTTATTGCACATTTAGCAGATAGTTTTACACATTAACAAGCAAGATCAGAGAGAGTTGTGTATGTCAGTTGTGTGGTAACATGGATGCATTGTGTTGTATCAGTTCTGATATGTAAACAAAAATTCTCCCCCAAAGCATCGTCCAGATGTTGAATTCCATAATATTCTACCACAGAAACACATGTCCATATTAAGAGTTCCTCTCGATGAATCAAGGATCGCTCTCAGTGCATGTCGGATGGTGAAATTCCATGGTAGTCACATGATGACACATGTCCTCAGAGAGTTCAGATTGTCTCCATATCAGAATGTTTTGGGTTAAGGGAGGGTAAAACAGCCCATTCTCAAGCAGAGTCCACTCCCAGGGGGAGATTACACACAGCCTGTTCCAAGGCCGTGAGGGATCCGAAGTCAAAACAGAGATAAGCCAGTCTTTGCTTTACAGAGGCAAACAATAATTTCATCTCCTCGATATTCCAATTTAATATATTTTTTGCACCAGACTTCAACGATCACTTCTGGTAAGAGAACCCCGCACCTCTGTTGTTACCCACTCATTCGATTTTACCTCAGAAATCGTCTAAGTTTGTGCTGCCAGATTCTCTTCCCAACTGCGTAATTTGAGACAAAGCTTTATTGGGCTCTGAACAGCTCTGTCCGTCCGTCTGTGTTGAAAACCAGGAAAAATACCCACACCAATCAACATAAATCCTGTTATCATGGTTCTGAATAGATAAATATCCATCACATCCCCAGTGGACAGCGTCTCAAAAACAAAGTTCCCGTGCGTCCACTGACCCCTACGTGTCCAGCAGCCGCTGTCCTCTGAGGACCTTGGGTTCCCCTCCACCCTTCTCCTGTGTGTCAATACTTTGTATTGGACTTGTTGATTGAGTGGGAAGCATGAAAGAATACCAATAAAACTCAACACTTTTGGAGGACTTAGAAGAAATCAAACCTCAGGTTCTACATTCTAATAATCAGAACTACAGTTTATTAGCAAAGGAACAAAATGAGAAACTACAGCATGCCAAGGAATAAATTTCATGCACATCAGGTGGTGCTGTCTTGTCTTTAGCACAGCAGCAGCCCAACACTGCATAGTTTATTAAGCCACCTTGCAGATCAAGAAGCATTAGTCTTCCTAATAATTGGGCTTATGTATCTACTGTTTCAGCAATAAATGTCATAATTTGATTTATTGCACAATTTGGACTTAGCTTAAGTCCATTTTTATCTACACTGCCAGCAGAAAACTATAACCTGCAGATAGTTATGTTTATTTTTTTGGTTTAAAGAAAGCAGCGACGACAATAATTAAAATTTCTAGAGAAAACCACCCATGAGACACATCAACACCTGACATTTGCAGTACATCATGTACACAGGAGTTCCATAAGCTGCACTAGCAATTATGAGTAGATTCACAGCTGTGTAGACTCTCATTCCTCAGTGAGGCAGCTAATGTGCCTCAAGAGCCGGTTGAGCCACCTGGAGGGCTTGTCAGAGAGTTGTCATATAAATCCCTCCATCCATCTCAAAGCACTGTTCCATGAGTTTGAAGAATTGGTAAACACTCGACGGACCTCAGTTTCTGATAGACCCCCAATAGCCCCTTCCACCACTACTCCATCAGCTCCTGGCTGTTCAGAAATGAGATATTGGCTTTTTGCCAATAATGGGAACTCATAAAAAAGTCTTAGATTGTCAGATTCATGATTTCTTTTATGGGCTGTCATCTTGGAGACAAGAAAAATAGGACACATTATTTCAGATGATATTCTTATGGTTGTAATAAAGTTTGTGTCTTAAGTGACAAATGGCGATAACTGCAAGATTGTGACAGCTTTATTTGTTATGATTGTCCCTTGGTTTGTCCTGCTGAGGTTCTCTCCAGAGGGTTTTCTTCTAATGAGATCCTCTGATGATAGAGACTGAGATGGCTTAAGGGGGTGATTGATGCAATGGACAGGAGCTACAGTATATCTATGTGACTGTTTGCAAAAATGATGAGTGACACTCACACATCCACAAGTGTGTGTCTGGGATTAAGAGTCACAGAGAGAGTATTTAAGCCTGCTTCCCATGAAGTCATCTGTGAACACAAGCCAGCGTTTGTTTATGTACAAGCAAGTTAGCCTTCATTGTTAAATGTGAATGCTAATCACAGTCTCTGGTGTGTGAGTGCGACCATGTGAATATTTGCGCTTCAGTGAGTGTATAATATGTGTGTAGACTTCTGGCTGCAAGGGTGGTTGAGCCCACCTACGTGTGTTTCGAAGCTTCTAAAAATATAAAATTTACAGTGAGCTTCTGTGTATCTCTGAGTGTTTACGGAAGCAAGAAAAGCATGTTTTTATGTACTTGTTACTAAGTTTGTCTCCTGAGGGGGCTTCCAGGCCAGTAGGCGGGAGCCACATTGGAAAGGCAGTCTAAAGTCTTCTCCAAGTCCCTGGAATCCCTGTCTTTTAGAAGCAGGAGGTCACTGCTCTGCCAGGAGAGACAGAAACAGAGAAAGACAGATGGTGGAAGTGAAATGGATAGAGAAAGTGGGCGGAAGAAGAAAAGGAGAAAAAGGAGAGAAAGCTGGAAACGTTTCTTGCCCTGGGCCAGTGGGAAAAATTACACCACAGAGGGGATGTGAGTTATACTACACTGGTCTAAGGCATTTACGCTTGCATTTTATAGTCCTTTATGCAAGTACAAAACCCAATGTCCAGAGATTTTCAGTGTTCTTTTATTTTGTTTGATAGACATGTAGTAGAGCAAAGATCCAGGGCTGGATTTACACACTGGCTACTGCACTATGTGATTAAAACAAACAAATATTTACTCAGATGTATATTAACAGACACAGGAAAACACATGCACATAGATTGTGCGTTATTGAAAAACCCTTAAGGTTAAAACTCATATCAAAAGTCTGGGGGAAGGCGCCAAAGGAAATCAGATAACAGAATTTCCTGTGAATTTCCAAAAGTATATCTCCTTCTGACTGACTTTGTTGCTATGGAGATGTGGAGTCCAGTCTGGGCCTCGGCTGCTATTTATGTGTGTGCTGTACAGCTTTTTGGGTTCATCTGAAAATAAATCCTCCCTTTCCTGGGACAGTGCTTTGGCATTTTTGCCTTTCTGGACTGCTTAGAGCTGTGTTGAGTGATGAGTGAGAGCAAGGCTGGAGGAAACACAGAGAAATGTGGTGACAAAGGTGATGAACTGGACTTCCAGCCTGATCGATGAAGGATGCTCTAGGGTCCCCCAGTGATTCTCTAGTTGTATTCTGGAGTTGTCCCTGACCCATACCTTAATCAAGACTACTTTCAGATAATTGTTGACAAATGTTAAACTGGCTGCAATTTCTGCTGTTTGTCCTAATTAAAGTCTAATGGAGGGGATAGCTACTGTAGAGACATCTTCTTCAGCAATGATTTGAACAAAACACTATCATGAACACGCTAGCATGCTTGTCATGACAATGTGCTAACAAACTGCACATACACAGACACATAGTCTGACAATAATGTATCCTAGTCATATGTTTTGCCAAGAGTAGTCCATCTATACTTGTAAAAGTAAAGCTGAGTCTGATTGGAATTATATTTTAAGGCATTTAATCACCACTATCCATTCATATTTAACATTAATAAACATTTAAATGTGAAAAGCTTCTTGATAAATATTTCACCCTCAACTATTTGAGTAAATCTGAAAATGAAAATGTCTGTGGTCTGGTGGATGACTGTGTAAGGTAAATTTCAGTGACAGTTTAACTGGTTTGTTTGTGTAAGGACAGACCTGACAATAAAAGGAAGTCTTTGGGTGACAACTTGAGACAATACAGAGGGTCTCCAGTGAGGCTAGTGAGTGAGTGGTCTGATAAACACCTGGACACAGCAGAGCATCTAGAGGGCAGCTTCCGGGATGTGTCTCGCATGCACAGTGGTGGGTGGGTGAACGTAAGCAGATCAGGTAAATGACTCAGCAGGCACATACAAACACCAAATGCTCCTTGGGATTTAAGACCATTTTTAGTAGATGTGACTTTAACACAGTGCGTAAGCACACCAGTGCTGAGAAAATGTATTCACCCCCTATCATTTTTTTAAACCAAGAAGCTGTGAATCTGCAAATCCCATTCACAGTAATGGGAAACATTAATTACAAATCTGTAGGTTTGATAGTGTAGGTCAAAACAGTTTTGTTGCAGAAATGAATGCCAGGACCTTAATATGAAGAGTTATGCAATGTATATACTGTATGCTGTATATTGAACTTAAAATTGACATTTTTCCTTGAAGGTCACCTCATACTTGGAATCAGCGTAGTCAATAACCCAGAGGTACAGTATATGATATTTTCATCCTCATTACACAGCTAGAAATGTATGTAGGTCAAAGTACACTTACTGTATTTCAGATCCTACCGATTCAAGGTCAAAGTCAAGGTCATTAATGCTGAGACCTACTATATTTGCAAATTAGGTGGTGGTTGCCATAATAATTCTTCCCCCTACCCTTACTGCCCAAGTGCCAAGTTTGGCTAGTTTGGGTACAGGAACTTTGGAGACACAGAGCCAAATGTTTAAGACAGAAGCACAAACACAGCTCTCTCTCCAGCCCCGAACTTCATTGGTGTGACATTACTTCGTAGAAATCTGTTTTTATTTTAACAATGCCTTGTTGTTTTTTGTACATTATTGTGAAATGAGCCAAGATACAATGATGATGATTCCATTGATAAAGCAACAAAGGGATGAATACTTTTTATTGGTGGTGTGTGTAATACTTTTACTGTGATGAGAGTTTGTGTTTCTTCTCCTTATCACATGAGAACATTACTGCACAATTACAGATTTGCATTTCTTTTATGTTGGTGGGAGGGGTATAGTTGGGCTGCAGTGAGGTGCATGTTTAGAGTTTGGACGGATGTTA
The DNA here is from genome assembly GCA_029823295.1 of Pseudamia nigra. Classification (NCBI taxonomy): domain Eukaryota; kingdom Metazoa; phylum Chordata; class Actinopteri; order Kurtiformes; family Apogonidae; genus Pseudamia; species Pseudamia nigra. Next base: position 6,861 of record JAQQAE010002224.1, read on the forward strand.
CTACCAGCCAACCCACTCTTACCTTAGCTACTGAGCACTAACACTCAATGATGTGTTTAATTTCTACAGAACTGAACCTTAATTTCCTTACAAATGTACATTCAGTTAGGTCTGTAGAGCCATGGTTAGCAAAGCAGTCACATAAATTGCTGTTATGTATCAGTATATCCTACTGTGAAATGTGTGAGGCTTTACAAATTAAATCAACTGCTCATAGAGCAAGTTGATTTAATTTGTATGGTGCTGGTTTATTCCGTCCACAATGGCTTAAGCAGAAACAGACCTTGTATCTACTCCTTCAGAGGGTTAGTATTTTGGATTTTAATTTCAGGCAATGTAAAAGTAATGCATTATATATGTGCATGTGGTGATACTGTACTCTGTGACATAATATATTGAAGAGCTTGTCTGTGAGTTATGATGATCACATCAAGTGAGTGTACAAACAGGGTACTGAGGCAACTCAAATATTTGTTTTAAATGTGAGTGCGTGGCCATACCATTGTCGGTGTGCACAACAATACTGAAACCTTGTGTTTGGCTTCTCCTCTGTACCCGTCATTGAATGCAAACCATTGGGGACAAACACTGTATATTTACTTATTTAATTCCATCCAACTCCACCTCAACAGCACAGAAATACAAAGAACACTAGGAATGCACACACCAGTGTAGAGCTTACTCTGTTTAATTCAAGGATCAAAAATATGACAATATACAGTACAAGATTTAGCTTTAGTCAGTATTTTCTGCGTAGAAGTGAAAAATACAATATCTTGGGTAATTTAGTTTCCCTGGTGGTGGAAATCATAAAATCTTGTCTGGGGAAGTCTGATAAGCCTGGTTCTGCACACACAAAATAGCTGCTCTTTTACCCTCTGACACATACAAATCAATAAAGACATAAGTATGAATCCAGCTACTTATTTAAATGAAAACACAAAGTCTAAATAACATTTGCTGCAGAAGTATGCCTAGTCTAAAGGTCTCTTGATTAAAAAATGAACACTTGTGTATATGTGTTTCAAAAACTGAGCTGGGGCCTATTACACCTACATGTACAGTACTTTGCCTTTTGACTTTTAACTACAGCAAATCAAAACTCTCTGTAAGGATTTTAGATTTAGTATGGCGATCACATATCTCACACATCTCCATATAATTGTTAATGAGGTTAATATAACCAAGATCCGATTTGTTTATACCCTTCTGTTAAATGATGCAACGAAATGAATGCTGTATAAGTGCATAGGCCCCCGCTGATTCTTCCCTATGGAACTAATGGCATTTGATATGATCTGCAAATGAACAGAATAACAGCACTGCAGTGTCTTAGATTGAGAAAATATTTTTGATGTTACAAGTAGCCCTGGAGAAACCCGTGTGATCTGCTTTCTTTTGTAAAGTTAGTTTCAAAGATTAAACGATAACATGGAACTGAAGGCGAATCAGTTTTCAATCAGCGTGGCAAAAGTAGATGTTATTCACCAACGCACTGGGACACAAAAATAGCAACACATGATATTAGAAACTGCATTTGGTTCATATTAAAGCATTCAACCAGCAACATGAACAGCAAAAAATTACACTTTCCACATACAGTACTGTGTAGACGATTTAGGCTGCCTTGGGTTTGTTGCTTTAGCAGACTATAATGACATACACAAGTACCATAAAACTACAGTACACAGACAAACATTTCAGTGTCTCCACAGTGAAGTATCAAGTATTAAGTGTTACCTCCCTATGAACTTAAAATGTTTTGAACTGTTTTGGTCAGAAAATACAAGATCTAGCTCAGTTAAACCCACTGCATTCGGCTGCACATGTCAAATTGTTCTGATTATTTGCGTTACTTTTTGAAAAAGCCTTAGATCACCATTGCTGTTTTATCAGATGACAATGACTATACGCATGTATTTAGAACCTAAATACACAGGAAATATATAAACAAACATATTAGATTATTAGTGTTACTTCCCTTTGCATTTAAAAATATTTTGAACTGTCTGGGGCAGAAATGTAAGCTATAGCGACTAACACCAGGTTTCATTCAACATGTCAAATTGTTTTGGATACTTTTTGCCACAGAAATGGATGTCACACCAATTATGGATTTTTGCCCGTTGAAGCCATTTGATTCTGATTTCCATGTATTTTTACGGTTTCCCAGTATTTTGATTTACAACCTTAAAAAATCTATCTAAAAGGTGGATATTTCCAAGTTCTACCCCATAACAATTTCAGCACATTTAGTGCATGCACATGGTCACTATAAACTTACACAACTTATCAGACAATAAACCCAAGGTGGCCTAATATTCCTGCACAGTACTCTATGTATGTAAGTAGTTTTTGTCAAAGCAACTTCACGTTTTACCTATTCATGTTATCTCTATGTTAGTCATATTTCTGGTGAAGCCCACGGAGAGAAAACATAAGACCATAAAATTACTCCACACAGCCAAAGGATTACACCTTAGCCTTGAAAGTCCATTATTGCAAATCTGTGTATCTCCTGTATCTTAACTGTCCTGACCTCGAGGTTTTTACAGCCCTGAATCCAATTCGTGGACAAGGCATGTTGCTTTTCGAGTTTTACTTTTGAAAATATATCACACAGAGCTTCTTGTTTCAGTTGTGCTTTTGCATCACAAAGGGTTGAAGTCACCTACTTCATATTTACCGGCTGAGGTGTTCAGTGATGTATGAGATGTTGTACATTCTCAGACATGGTAAGGCAAGTGAACTCCTTTTCAGGTCTTGAAGATGTTTTCCCTGTAATCCAAGGGGCTTTTAATTTTACAATTCATTAACTGCAGTGGACTTCATGGTATTTAATCTCTGTGGAGTTGTTGGCACTGATGGGGTATTTACGCAAGTGTTGTTACCCATTTGGAAGTCACCTGAATCGAGTTCATCTGGAAGCGGGAGAGCCTCTTCAAAGACAAAGAAATCTATTGACTTCTAGTCATCTGAGACTTCAGCAAATGTTATATTTACATTTTAAATTTGTTTTTGTTTATTTGCAGTGGAAAGGATGCTGTCTGAAGTAACTTTATCGTCACTCCCCTTAACGAAACTCTGCTCTCATAAATCATAAAGACAATTCACATGGACCTCAAGAGCATATGAGGACGAACAAATGCCTCTTACTATGGTAGGATGACAATGTCTCATTTCTGAGTTTTTGAAATGATTTTAAACAAGCGCAGAACATCTACAGTGTTTCCCATTATACTTTGAATGTCTTTGTCCGCTTATCACAAATTGTGCATTGTGACTGAAAATGTATTAATTAGATTGCCTGGTGTACCATTGTGCAGTATCTTGACAGGCATCACTATGCTTGACCACACGAAGTGAAGACAAACAGTAAAAGCAAAGTCAGCCATTCTGGTGTGAATCGCAGTGGCAGTTTCTTCCATGTATCTTTCTGTCTTGCCTATTTGCTTCTCTTTTCGAGTCCCTCCGGCTTGATTTGTGTCATCCTCTCTCTGTGTTTCCCTCTCTGTCAATGAACTCGTACTGTATGTCTTGACAGCGGATGTTGAGGGCCCGTACCATGGTGCAGCCTCAGTCTTCTGGTCTGTAGTCCCTTTTCATATCCCACAATGCTTATGTTGTCCTCCTCCACTTCATCTACACTGCACGCCTCTGCCTCTGTCTCCTTTCTCTCTCCCTGAAGATGTTGCCTTTAATTAAAATTCAACTGTCAACACAGACCTCCCCAGCTAAGTTCACTTCACCTCTAGCCCTTTGACCTCATGCTCACTTGCAGAATCAACTCTTCTTCTCACACTTTTACTTAATTGGTCATTGCATAAACAATAGCCTTGTTGCTTCAGCCACTCTGTCTACTTTATACTCTCATGCTTCTCCACTTTCTTTCGTGTCTATCTCATAAACATCCTTCTTCCTCTCACCCTCTTTTACTATCAGCCTCTTAAAAATACCTAATCTGCCTCTGTTTTCTGCCCAAATGTCAACCTCTTTCACACTCTCATCTTGGTCCACCTTTTGCCTTCTGTCTCCTTCCTGCAAGTCCTGTTAGTGTCTCATGGTGTTCTTGCCAAACTTGTCGCTAAGTTGCTGAATGAGCAGAGCCAGCTCTCCGGCCGCCTGGGACTTCTCTTCCAGGAGCTCGTAACGGAGACTGGAAATGTCTTGCTTAATCTCCTTCAGCTCACCTACAACACAGTTAGGAACAGAGAGAAATCCCGAAAGAGGAGTGAGTAAATGAACAATGGTCAGAACATGTGGAGACACAATGTATACAGGTATGAACAGATGCAGGTCAGAGACATACAGTAAGTAAGAACAAATCTATTCAGTGATGTACAGTGCATTATTTACTGAAATCACGACTTCCCTTATCTCAGACATACAGACACACACACAGATTCTGTCTGTGTCATCCTCACAAACAATACTTGCAACTGCTCAAACTGTTTTTTTCTTACCTTCGTTAACCTCATCACTCTCTCGGTCCACTTGGGCCTTCAAGACATACCGTTTAATGAGGCGCTTCATGATTTTCTTCAAGGGGAAGGAAAAAAGAAGGTAGGATTAAATGGAAATGACATGCTAGGGTCACATATACTTTATATTTTTAAAATCACATGTACTTTTATTGAGGACATCAGGAGTCTTTTTAGCCCCCCCCCCTTCATTTTTCCATGACAAACATAAGAAAACTGTCCCTGGACAAATAAATGAATAAATGCAGCATGTACAAAGAAGATCAACAAACACAGCATGTGAAAATACAAATAACTGCCAAAAACAAATAAAAAAAAGATTCACAGTGCTGAAAGGAAATAAACAAATAAATAAATTGAAAAAAAAAAATCATAAATGGGAGTGGAGGATTGACTAGGAGGACAAATTAGACAGAGGTAAAAGTGGTAGAGATATTAAAAAAGATGTGAAAAATCAAAGTTTCATGACAGGTCTGGGGGATATAAAAGTTATGTTCAACTATGAAGAGTCAGTAGAAAGAAAAATGACACAGATAAGTGAGCCTGTAACAAGTCACTTGGGTTTCTGGATGCTTATGATATTACAACTAAAAGCGAGGCATAAAAGGGGTAAACAAAGGGCTGCTTCCATACACTGCAAAGTAAATCGAGGCATTAAACTGGCTGAAGATGATCACTGCATCCGTGAGGCTGTTATTGCATCTTGCATTGAAGACTGCGGACTGTGCCCTGTGGATGATGTCACAAATTTTGCAACCTATTTTTTGAGCATTTTGGCAAGTGGTTCAACTGCCATGCTAAAAAAAAATTATAAAGAGTCATTGCTAACTTTTTTTGCAGTTGTAGGTGTCCTGTCAGATGATATTGTTGTCTATGGGGAAAAAGCTTTCTGGGCCACAGTGTAGTACCAGTGAATGGCCACTGGGGGAATCAACTTCAAATTTTAGCAGTAGTTAAGGGAATAGAATATGTCTCCTTTAAGTATTGTATAAAAGAATCCAATTTATGAGAAAATCTATATAATCTTAGAACTATAATGTGATCTTTTTCACTGCAAAAGAGAGACTCCCATATACATTTGTGTCTACATATATACACAAGTACTGTACACAGAAAACCTGAGTGCGTTGATGGGATGTTGAGTATTGACCAGCAGCCAACAGGGAAATTCTGCAGCTGTAAAGCTCAAGCTGTCAGTCCCTACATGTACGTAGGCACTCTGTGAGTCAATATTTGTCACCATACACGCAAATGTCGACCCAACATGCACAAGTGACAAGTAGGTCACCGACAATTCCATGCTCATGTATGTTTGTGTGCATGAGGTCAAGGAGTCTGGAAGGGCTGACACAAAGGCAAAGCAGAGAACTTTGATTTCCCACATGACAAATGTGAAGGGCACCTAAGGAGGGACACTTTTTCTGACTTGCAATTAAATACAGTACTTTACACTCATTCATGTGCCTGTCTTAGATCTCCTTCAAACAACTTATATTTTCCGTTTTGTTCTCTTTTTGCTACTCCTTCCTCTTTTTTCTTGAAGTTATCACTAGTTTAGTCAGTGCCGATTTATCCAAACTTAATAAAAGTCCCCCTTTTAGTCATCCTATCTACCGCAGCCTCTTTTAAATGTATCCTATAGTCCCCCCACTCTGCTCCTACGCCTCCCTTCCAGTCTTCCTTTATCACCCTTCAGCCACCGTCACACTCAGCTCCTATTACACCCTACTCTTGTTTGTTTCATGTTTCTCAGATTATATATTTCTCCATGTATCTCATTTCACTCGTCCTATCCACTTAATCTTGTTGGAGACTCTCCTGGTCTTCAGCGTTCTTTCATCTCCATTCCACTCATGCTTCACGCGCCACTTTTGATTTTGCCTCCGTCTTACCTGATATCTGGTCGGGTGTTTTCTAGATTTCCTCGGCATAAACTCCTCTCCTGGTCGGGGATAAGCCCTGAAACGTTCATCCTGTTGAAAGAGACAGATACCGCAGTCGGGTCTTGGCATCACATTTCAGGGTTGAGTGGTCTTCCACAATGGAAGCATTTGAAAAGGGTGTTAAAACATCCAACATTCTGCAGACACAATACAGCAATAAAGGACTTACACATTTTAAGACTAATACCTAAGACTTTCACAATCTTGCTTTGTAGCTTGTGTGTCATTTTAGCACTATAGTGTCCATTCACTACGACTATACTGAAAGTATGGACACACCTTCTGTTTCACTTGTATTATTTAAATGTTCTACATCAATACTAAGGGCAGTCAAACTGCAAAAGAACATATGTGAAATTATGTAATAATCCAAAAAGGGTTCAACAACTCAGAACATGTTTATACAGTATTTTAGATTGTCCAATGTAGTTGCATTTAGCTATGATGACGGCTTTGCACCCTCATGGCATTTTCTTGTCAGATTCATCAGGTAGGTTTTCAAATCACACAGAATGAATTTACGTCATTTATTCCCAATGTGCTTTATATCACCAGTTGTTTTGTGCAGATAAAGAGCAGGTACAGGGTCACTAGAAGCCTTAGTCCCACTAAAACTACTGTCATTTACTTAAAAAAAATAAAGGTCAGTCAATCCAAAAATCTCAATAATTTTGAATGTGAAGTGCAGTCGCCAAAAACATCAAATGCTATAATAAACCTAGCTTTCATAAGAACCACCCCAGGAAATAAAGACCATGAGTTACCGCTGCTGCAGAGAAGTTTATTAAAAGTGCGTGTTTCTTGTTGTGATATGATTTTGTACATTAGTTGTAGTAGCACTAATAGGGAAATTCTTTACCCACTATTCCTCTACTTTACTGACGGACGGACGGACAAAAGCACATTAAGAAAGCATCACAGGGCACAAAAAAATTGTTACAAGACACACCTGTGGTTTAAACGCCGTTTCAGGCGACTCCCTCTGGAATCTGATGAGAGAATGCCATGGGCTGTCATTAAAGCTAAATGTAGCTAATTTGGACAATGAAAAATATGTTCTGGGTTGTTTAACACTTTTTTGTTTACTGCATATTTCAATTCATGTTCTTTCACAGTATGGATGCACAATGTTGAAAATAAAGAAAAAACACTGCAGGAAAGACATACTTTTGACTGATAGTGTAGGTGCCTCTTTAATCTGAATGTGATAAACATGAACACAGAATTAAAGCAATAACATAAAAGTTTTGTGAAAATATCACCCTATTCTTGAAAGTATTTACTGTAATTAGTTAAATATTAGGTATATTTTGAAGTATGATATATAAAATAAAAGGTTATTATTCATTCCTTTAAAAATTATGTTGCTAGAAAATAAAAGGGTAGTTGTCTTATAAACAGTGTTCTGACTACATTAAAAACCATCAGATATATAGCCACATCTTTAAAGTGATCTCAAAAACAAGAGTGGGTTTGTTATAGAAAGGGAAATTAATTTAACTAACTTCATCTCCTGATTCTTTTACTCAACTCTATATTATATGAGCTTTATGTGAGCAGGAGGAACACATTCAGAGATGTGACCCGTTTTGTTGACTTCTGCTGCCTCGATTCAACTTGTGATCAAAAAATACATTATGGAACTACTGCGACAGAATATAAGACATATTCACCAGAGAACATCAACTACCACTATATAGTGGTTCCCGGGTAACAAACGCTTCTAACGAAATTTTTGGGTAACGAAGACAAAATTCAGCCAAATTGCGCCCCGGCTAACAAAATTGATTCGGGTTACAAATTTTGTATTCTGAAAAGGTTCAGATTGCGAATTTCACAATTCAGGTTACACATTTTTTCGTAGCGCAAAAGACTTAACTTCCGGGTCTATCTGGGCCGAGTTAAACATCAACGTGAACTCTGCGCTGTATATTTGACCTTTTTTCACCTAAAATACTGCTTCATTTTGTGTTTTTCATCATGGGACCTCAGAAAAATGGCATCTCTGTCTCATCCTCCTCCGGTAAGTGCCTTTATAAATCAATAAATGTGCACGTACGGGTGTGTAATACATACTTTATATGGGAGTTTTCATGGGTCCAGAATGGATTAATTGGTTTTACATGCATTCCTATGGAAAAACTCGCTCCAGCTAATGAATGATTTGCCCAATGAGCGTGACGCCGGAATGGATTAAATTTGTTAGCTGGGGCACCACTGTACAAAGAAACCAACAGATGTATATAATGAATGCTAACGGATCAGTTGTAGAAGATCATCAAATGTACTGGTTCACACGTTCTTCTAAAATACATAGAGCTGGCCATTAAATTTGTATTAGTCAAACCACTGACTTTGTTCCCTCTTTGAAGAAATACTGCTTTGAAATTTAGTGCATCACTTCTCTCAAACAGTGGAGATCCCACACGATCAAACGACTGAGAGGAAAAAATTACTGACTCAAGAAGGGCGTGCTATCTCACTTGACATTCTCGCGGCTGCACTGTGGCTGAGTGTGAGCTTATGCATCGATCGTTTGCTGAACTTGCTTGCTGCGGTTAGGCTGACAGATCTGCAGAGAACTTTATGAGCTTATGGAAGCAGCAGGGTATAACCGGTCTTGTCCCTGTCCACAACCTGCCTGGGCTCTTGAAGGAATGCAGGTAGAGCCAATGACCTGACTAATAGCTTAACTGAGGAGCTGAGGTGAGCCATTTGATTCAAGAAATCAGGGAGGAAATGCCTGTGGAAAACACAGGCATCGAGATTGATTCTCTGTTAAATGGCCTATGCTATTTTCTTCACACTAGGCCCTCTTTTCATTACAGTGATTTTATTTAGATGGACAAGTCTTGAGAGGAAGAAAGTGTGAAAATTACCAGAGCTGAAACTGAACCCCAAGACAACATTGGGAATATCATGTATTTTCCTGGGACTTACAGTAACCACAAGGCCATTTGCGACAACCTGATCCAGAACTACACCTCCACAATCCACAGACGGGTTTGAACAGTAACTTGTATTTCATTTCTTTTCCATTTTAAACTGTTTCACAATTAAATTCACATGGGAAAGCAAACATAACAATGCCAAGGTGGAGAGTAAATGACTGGCAGATCATAATACTGTCAAATATTAAAAACTGCAGTAATATTTTATTAAAGAAAAGAGCAAAATACACAGAGGATATTCTGAGGCAAAAGAAAAAAAACAAGCAGCATTCTGTCAGTTTTTAATTTTGGCCCTTAACTAAAACAGCTTGTGGCACAAAAGTTGAATGAAAGCCCATTAATGATGATTAATACTGAGAAAAATTAAGCAGGCTATGATTTCCAAGAAAAAAGAAAACCTTTGTGATTGCGTGCTTTTCTCAAAAGGGCTCGTTATTTTTCTGTTCAACCACCTTTTTGATAATTTGTCATGAGATTGAGAAGGAAACGGGCCAGACACAGACCTTGGCTTGTGAGTTCAGCATGCCCATTTCCAGCTCACTGTTAAGGCGACGACCGTTGCCCTTACAAAGACACATGAGACAGGATTTGATGCGGAGAACCAGATAATAAAATGACTTGGGGCTGGGAACCAGGTTGAACGGTGCTGGTAGTGTTCGGCCCTCATCAAAGTAGGACAACCACAGCTTTGCTCGGGCAAACTTCCACTCCACATCGGCATCCTCCTATATCCACAAAGAAAGATATTCAAAGTACAGTTGAGAGTCTGAAAAATAAAAGCAGTTCTGTGTGGAAATGTGACTAAGGGAGAAGAGTATTAGCACTTGTGGTAATTTGCTATTTGCTGGGTTGTTTAACACTCATCTACTCACTGGGCACTGAAACCCACTTTGCATTTAACGGTCAGTGAAGCTCATCGGACATTTACTTGCTGCCATCAGTGGCTAAATGTGTGTAGAGAAAAGAACATAAAGGCATATTCCACAAAGCTCCATAAATGGTGTCTTTAAACTCTCTTGGAACATTAATGATTTCCTTTCATTATGTATTTTAAGTTAACTCTTTCACGCAGTGTCTACTACACTGCCCTACAAAAGTAAAGTGACATTAAGGTGACAAGGTGACATTAAATTTATAGTAATTAAAAAATTAAGGCAAAAGGCAAAGCAAAATGCAATAAGACAGTGAGTATTTTGACTAAACATAAAATAATCACAGAAAAGGAGCAGCACAAGAAGCAAAAGCTACAAAATACTGAGGAAAAACAATAAAAGTAAAGAAAATCCCAAAAAATACCATGAATAAACAAAATCAAAAGAAAATTGAACAAACCAGTCAAGAAAATGAACCAAATCACATGCAAAAACTAGAAAATGAACAAGTGTAAAAAAAACAAGAAGAAAAATAAGAGCAAAACAATCAAGATCTTGTGACGAATGTAATAAAAAAGAAAAAAAAGTCAATGAGCCAAATTAGATGCAACAATGAGCAAAAGTAACCCAAACAGTCAAGAAAATGCTTTAAAAACCAAACAAAAACAACAAAATTTTCAAAACATACATTGTTGATTTATAATTTTTTATACCTTATCAACAACTAACTATTTTAACCATTTTCAACCACTATCATGTTTCAAACAAGTGACTTTATTTGAAAGAGTGTTTGGAAGTAGCACAAGGTTGAAAATGCTATAACTCCAGTTTTTAAAAAAAATAATTCATGCATGAAAAGGTTAAGATAATTAACACTGAATCCCACTCTGGGACATAATGGTAAAATAATGGCCCATGATTACTGATTCACACAATTAGAAACATGAAAGTGGACATCCGACCTGTGAAAGAACACATATGGAGTTCCGGGGGTGATACAAGAGTGCAGTTCTTGTTCTTAATAGTGAGACTCTGAAAGTTCATTTGAACCTTTATTCTCATTGCATGTAGTACATGCGATGACAATAAGGACATTCTATTCTGTCATACAGTAAGTGAAGCATGTCCCTGGTTTCTGAGGCAGGTCATTTTAATAAACTGATCCCCCGGAGCAAATAGCTCTTCAAGGCCTGCATGAGAGCCAATTTCATCATAGTGTTAGGTTTTGGCCACTGAAATTTTTCAGATTGACCTTCATGCTGAAAAGTAATAATGGACTGTCTTTTTCTTTACTTAGCTGAGTGTTTCTTGCCATGATAAGGATTTGTACAGTAGTTGTAGTGTCACTAATAGGCTATTGGCTCTGTACCCATCCTTCCTCTGCATGACACAACTGACGATCTAAATCACACTAAGGCGAGAAATGGTACGAATAAAATGTTGAGAAGGCACACCCGTGATTTCAAAACTGTCCGGGTAAATTTGATGGATGGATATAAGGGTGTCGTCAAAACTTAATAAGGCCACTACATACATGCTTTTTCATAGTCTGAATGTGTTCTGTATTAATGTACGGTGCTGAAAATAACAGGCATAAAGACCTATTCTTGACTGTGTCATGAATCATATCTCATTTGGATTTGCCAGACAGGCCACACTGACAATCAAAAATGTTTTGTTAACATCTCTAAAAAATGATATTCCAATTGTAGAATTATATCTCTCCAATCTCCACAATATTTGTACAGATTGTGATTGTTACCTCCGTGTTAATGGGTGTTTTTTCATTTCATCCTCTAATTATCGAACTGCCACAGTGGAGGTAAAATGATCCTTATTGACTTGTTGACAATATTACATCCATTCTGTCTGACTAGAAATGGACAACTTTCATGTACCTCTATCTCCTGGTAGGAGCTGTTGATCATAGCAATGAGCATGTTGAGAAGCACCACCACCATGGTGACGTTGTAGACCCCGTAGAGCACGTAGCCAATATTCTCTATGAACTTGTGGTCGTACTTCAGCACCACTGAGATCACTTCAGACAAACCAAAGATTGACCAAAACAGAGTTTTAAAACTCTCCTCCACCCTGCAAATAACAAATGGGACAAGACCGTAAGAAAAAAATTGCAAAAAAAACTGTTAACAAGTAATTACGCCTTCATTCATGCATCCATACACACCCAGAAACATACAAAATGTGGGGTTTATGAGGTAGCACTGATGAAATACCGGATGAGTCATGTCCAATTTGAGCACATTTTTCCATTTCTGTTACACACACACACATACGCCGCACTGCATATACACATGCTTACAGAACATACAGTACTTGAGCTCCATGAAGTTGAAAAAAGGGGAAATGAGTCAATAGAGCATCTAAGAGATGAGCTTCATAGAGCTCAGTGCATTAAGTCTGAAACCTGTGTCAGCCATAAAAATAGATACTGAAATATCACCGCAGTAACTGGGTAACACAAGCTTATCTTTACTTTAAAGGTAAAAATTTTTGTCTGTCACACTGTCCATGTTGACTTGGTTTATGAGAGCGCCCACATAAATTCCTAATGTCCTTCTCTGAAATGCTAATTTAAGCCCCACCATGCATACATGGCTCCAATGCACACTTTTCTCAAGCTGTAATTGCCTTTTCTAGACGTGACATTTAAATATAACAAATTAAACATGTTTCATAATACCCTGTGCTATTTGCTCAGTCCATTCCCCCTATATTCTTAGCCACTCACTCCGGTGTGTGTTTGTGAGCGCCGGGGGGTTAAAGAAAAGCGAGAGGAGCGAAGTTCAAAGTGATATGCAGGTACAGTACATATCTGTCTTTAAATGTTCCATGAGAAGTGAGGTAGAAGTAGCCTGGGTGGATAGCTGGAAGGAGCTGGAGGGGAAAGGAGGCTTTGAGAGAGAAGATCTGTAGGCTCCTGGTCTGAAGCTGTAGGCGTCCTCCAAATTAACTTCTTTCAAAGACACAAAGTTTCATTGGCAGGCGGAGAGCAGCATGAAGGTGCACAGACATAACACACTCTCATATTTACTAAAAGACAGGAACAGACACATGCTCAAGTGTAGACTTTGCCTTTTCCCTGTCGTGTACACATAAAAACCGAGACTCCTCGGAGTACTCCAGCTTTAACCGTGGAGGAACCGAGCAAACCACACTGTTTAACCTTCAAGATCGACCTGTGTCTGTCTGTCTGTGTTTGTTCTGTGTCAAGTGCAAAACATTTCGGAATATACTCTTCGCCAAAAACATTTCATTCAACACACACAATAAAAAAGCCGCAACAGCAAAAAAGCAACTTCTGCAAAGTGCTGTGAACAGGTAGAAATAAACCAATAAACTCAGACATCGAACGGCCCCATTATATTAAATTCATCACACATTATGCTCATTGTTTCATTTTCTGACCAGCTGCTTTTGTCCTTTTATCAGTCTGCATTCACAATTCCTGTGCTACTCTACGCTTTAAGGTGATCAATAATAAGTACAGTTCATTCACTGCTTTTTATACCTCTACAGATAAATATTCTTTTGAAAACTGAAAAGATGGGAATGATTTTCAAATGTTAACAAGCACAGAGAAGCTTCTCTTGAAAGAAAATGTCTCATTAGCAGCTGATAAGCAGTGTGACAGTGATTTGGATTGGTGAGTGAATACACAAAGCAAAGGACACAGTGCTGAAGTTAATTTACAAAAATACAAGAAGCTGTTTATGTCGTTGAAAGTTTTTAAAGAACAAAAGCATTTTTTTCACTTTAGTTGCAAAAATTTACAGGAAAGGCAGTGCTGGCATGTCAATGTCCAAACAGAATTAGCTCCAAAACTACTGGATGGCTTTTAATTTAATTGACTGTTGCTTTTCTGGGTTCAAAGTTACCCAAAAATTCCCTAATGTTAAAGGAAGCATCAACAATCCCATTGCTTTTATCTGTTCACATTTTTTGCTCTTCTTAATTTAATTGGTGGCATCACAAATCATAACAAATCAAGCTAGAGTGCATTAGTCCCACCCAGAAGAGCCTGCTGACTTCTAAATTTAGAACAATTAAGAATTTTAATTTTAAACATGACAAGCAACCAATCATAGTCAAGCTAAAGTTTGCCACTCGTCCATAAGCAACTGCTGTTATTCTTTTTTTTTTCTCAGATAATCATCCCAGAGTGTGATCACAGGTCACTTTGGGAATGACCAGTCAGAGTAAAAATAAAAAGTCTGATGAAAAGGGGGCAGGTACAACACCTCCACCTGTAATCAGCGTATGCTACATGTGACAGAGTTCAAAGAGGTTCTGGGAAAGGCGAGGAAAACTTTTTACACATTTTACATTGTCAAGACCTTTACAGAAGTCATTAATAAACACATATAAACAGTAGAAATATACATGTAAATGCTAAAAATCAGAATTCTACTAGATTGTTGTATTTGAGGGTTTTGTGCCAAAGCAAAACCTAGAAAGCACTTAGAAGGTGCAGAACTCCACCAAAGCAGCTCAGTTTCTTTTTATAGTGGAACGACAATGAAAACAAATGATAACATTGTACAGATAGTTTTACTGTTATTTCATCATTAGTTCAGTAGTTATTCCTTACAGTAGTTATTTTTCCTCAACCCCCGTAAGTATAACCATTCTGGATCACTAAATCTAGAATATTGCCCATATCAGGACAACCCGTGTGGTTTGATCCAATCTATTATGGTGTTAATCTGTGTTTTTGGCTAAAATTTCTGGGTGATATTTGTGTCGTTACAAGGACAAATGTTGTATCTCACAATGGTCAAGAATTCTTTAAAAATCTTGTGGATCCAGATGATGATCAAGATCGAATTGATTGGTCCTTGTGCCATTTCTGACCAATCCAGTTTCATCCAAATTCATTTTACTTTCTGAGTTATGTTGTGGACAAACAAACTAATAACTACTGTAATAAACTAATGCCGACAAAAACATAACCCCCCTGGCAGACGTACAGTAAGAACAGGACATGGAAGGCAGTAAAACTCCTGTATTGATTTACTCACGGAGGATGAAGAGGAGCCTCCCACTACTTCAATGCACACACACACAACTGAATTCTGCTACAAGATTTCTACTTAAATCTGACATCCGTCAACAGGTAATTGATAAATAACACTTCGTTGCTTCCTGTTTGGTGTTAAAGAAAGTATCCTGATTGGCTGTTGATAATGATTCACATAATTATTTGTGTGAAGCCAGGCTAAAAAACGATGGTACTATTCAGCTATTTTAGGTTTTTGTTTCAATGTCAAGGCAAAGACAGAAAACAATCATTAGTGCTACATTGAAATGGCTTGTAAACATGAATATGGCCAGCCTTGAATGATTAAAAGGCCTTGTTTATAATATGCACCCAGTCATTGGGTTTAATGTAACGAAAATTTGATGATAATAAGGCAATAAAAAAAGGCTGCCATGGATTTTTCATCCACTTGTGTCCCAGTCAAAGAGCAGCTCAAATAACCTCTCGCTGTGTATGCACCACCCCATACCATCTTTATTTATAGAGCATTTTACAAACAACAACATTGCTGACCAAAGTGCTGTATGCTCAATAGACATAAAAAGACAAACACCGGTCAGACATAAAACCAAGACAGTAAAAAGATAAAAACAGAAACTATTAAAAAATTAAATAAACAGCTAAACTAAGAAACAGTTAAAACCGACTAAAAATTGTCAGTGTCTCACTGTGGGTCAAAGGCCTGTGAATAGATGTGATTTTAAACGAGACTTAAA
>JAQQAE010002225.1:0-22880 GCA_029823295.1 Pseudamia nigra
GTGGAAAAGGTTAATTGCTTGAAACACCAGCAGTGTTATTTCAGCTGATTCCAGAAGCATTGGATTTGATATTAAACAGAGTAGAGATTACTGTGACGATAACAAACTGTGCCAATGGATTATTTGTATATGTGAATGGGATATGTTCTAATACTATGGATACATTACAGCGGTACCTGGAAAAGACACAAATAAAGCTCCCAGGTTTTTTTTAGCATACATTTCAAGTCCGTAGTACCACTACATTACAGAGAAAAGATAAAATAATTGAAATTGGCACTAAATTCGTAAAACCATTTCCGTTAAAACTGCTCCACTATCAGCTGTCCTCACCCATGAGTGATAGGTCCATGTGCAGCGAGCTTCGCTAATCCTTTATGACCACATTGTGAACACTGTCATCACCCCATGAAGACCATTAGCATCATAACGGCAGGTGACCAGTTTCTACAGCTCTGGGTCAGTGCTGGGTTTACTTTGAGGTAGTAGGAGCCCGGAAAAAAAGAAGACAGATCAAAGTGGGGATTTTAAAACGGACAGAGATTGACTGGAAACAACATCTGACTTGACAAAGCAGAAGGTTGTTGTAAAAGAATGACAAAGATTTTAATAATCCCTTCACTAGTTTTCCTTTCTGTTTCTTATTAAATATGACTCATGCCACATCCCAATATAAGACAGTTACCGTATGTTTGTGGTAGAAAAAAAATTGATATTTAGAATGATGGTTAATTTTTTTGCAGCTATTAATATTTCCCAAAAAAATTATTGAATTTAATTGTTTTGTAATTCTATTTGCTTGTGATTGTGTGCATAAGGACAATGTTATGCCTACAAAAACATACGTCATAACCAGTTTTAAAAAACCAAAACATTATACCTACGTAAAAATGAGAAAATGCATTACTATATGAATGTGTTTTTGAAAACACATGTGATGCTATGAATGCTGGAACACATTAAATGTAAGTGGCGTCAAAGAGGCTAGCATCGTCAAACAAATTATACAAAGAGAGGTGCCTTGTGCTCTCACACATGTTACAGTGATTGAGCTTGAGAGGCAGAGTGTGGCATTCTTTAAACATACCATGTTGGGGAGAGGTGGCGTATTCAAACACATTATGGATAAGAGAGATGGGGGTCGTGTAGCCAAATGCATTACAGAGTCAGAGAGGTTGAGGGAGTGCAACATTTCTAAACACATTATGCTGGAGCGGCGATGGCAAGCTTAAACACCATGTTGATGGAGAGCGGAGAGAGAGAGGGTCAAGAGAGTTTCTGTTTTATTTCGGTGAGGTGTGTGTGCATTGTCTACACTTTGAGTGCTGACTGAGTTTTGACATCAACTCAGCCTGGGTATACAAACTTACCAGAGTGAGTGGTCTCATCTAAAGCATATTTGAGGATTTATTTGAATAATTTTTGAACAAAAACACTCACAGATATGTTCATGACCACATTCATGGAGGGAAATAAGAATATTGGAGCAAATTTATATTCAAAATGAGTCCTTATTGTTATTTTGTTTTTTCAACTCAAGGCGTCCAGTGAACAAGACCTACTCCAAGATCTACACTCCTGACCCAGCCAATAAAGCCTGTCATGAAAGATTAAACTCATATTGAACAAAACACTTCAAGACATGTTCACCCATACTTTGTCTTGGCACTGTGTCCAGCCCAATTAACCTTACAAGCAGGCCCTTTTTTCCTGTTGCCAGCTCTAAAGCAGCAGGGGTACCTCATCCTTGGCATTTTTCTCTACTTGGCAACAGAACACCTTGAACTCAAAAAATGCAGAAAATGCTCTCTCCCACTCTTCTGCTCCTGTGGCGGCACTCAGGTCGAATCTTTTCAATTAGCCAGTTTGACTTTGCATGGCTAATTAAGTCCTCATCCTTGACGAGCTGTCTGACTTCTTCTCCAAGCCTCTTATTGGGGGCTTACAGGCCCACAGGGGCCACTGGCCAGACGGATTGTTGTCCAGCTGGAATGGGATTAGCAGCGCGCCAGGGGCCTGAGGCCCACAGTCCCTGAGCTTTTGTTTGAATCTGAAGTGTCAAGTTGGAAGGGGTGAAGCAGGGAGAGAGGATTGAGGTAATCCCCTCCTCTTCAGCAATGCTCCCCAGAGAAGGAAATCACCAGCAAAGCACTGAACACTGTGGACCACCAACCACCATCAGAGCTAATATTTACACATTGCATCCCAGCAGGTAACCCCCCTCACCCCCCCAAATTAATGTATCTTCTGAGGGGTAATACTCAGTGGCTATTATTAAAATACATTGTTCTCTAGTCAAGCATTAAATATAGGAATTGTCTGGCAGGATTAAATGTTTCACACTGTGGCAGCAGAGAGGATTTTATAGCATTATTTGTATAAAGTCAATCTCTACGGCAGCACATTGAATTCACTGAAGAAAAATAATTTTAGACTCCATATCTCATAATTGCAAGATCCTTTCTTGCAATTACAAGATCTTTTTTAGTAATTATAAGTTACTGTACACAATGTTACACAATGTCGTAATTATGAGATACATTGTTTTGAAAGGAAGTTATGTTAATTATCTGAAACGTAATGCATTAAATTAATTCTAAAAATGATTTAGAATGTGTTCTTACCTTGGCTTATGACTTGGTAGTGTGTCTGTGGACAATGCACATGTCCATAACTGTAAACAACTCCACCACGCCGCTGCCCGTGTCCGGCCGTGTCGACCATGTCGGGCAGCGGGACCGTGTCGGGGTCGTGTCCGACCGTGTCGACCCAGCCGGGAGCGGGACACGCCGTGGGCCGATGGCTTCAATGATGGTACAGTATCACCAGCGATTTCCTTCTCTTTGATCCCAAACAACAGTAGCCTCTCCATAACACAAGCTAACGGCTGTTAGCCGCTAGCCTCTGTTAGCTTGGCTAACAGCTGTTATCTTTGCCGAGACCCGGAAGTGATTACTTGTTACCTGGTCAAAACCTCGTTGTCAGAGGTAAATTTTTTGCAGTTATTTTCCTCGGTATCCAAATTTCTCGTTGTCAGAAGAGCTCTTTGTCTGAGGTACCACTGTATTTGAAATTATTTTAGTGATGAAGACTCATTATAAGAATAAACTAAGCTGACTGTCATAACAAACACACAAACCCACCTGAGGCATGCAGCTGTTAGTAGACATGTCATTGCTGTGAAGTGTATACAGTATGATAAAACACTGTAGATATGCGTAATGATGGGTAATTCAAAAGGCATGTCATGTTTCGTGATGAAGGTTTTTCCTACATTTTTAACTTGACAATTGTTGTTTTAAAGTAATCCTGAATACAGAAGATGAAGACATGTTAATCACAAATGGCTTAGCTGCAGAGGTTAAACTTGTCAGGTTTGTAAAATCATGCAACAAAGAACACAGTGAGTGGTTTGTTTTAAAATCTCCACCCTTTCTAAAGGATTAGGACAGGGGAAAAAACGGATTTCTGTAAATTGACAAAATGAGGTTTTACATGTTGAAAGCAGTTTGTATTTGTTGCTTGAGGCTGAATGAAGTGTTAGCACTAGTCTGTATTTGTCATTTTGTGTGTTGATGTGTTATTTTGCATTCTCTGGATTTGCACCATTTCATCTTTGTATTTGTATTGTTTGCATTGCTAAGTTTTATTACACTGAGTGCAAATGCTCAGTAAGACTCTCTTGGTGACCTTTTCTCTCTCATGGTGCACCTGTGCCTATGAGTCACCATCAGCATTAAGCCAATACCAACAGGCTGTCTTTCATCACAGTGTGACAGAAGCACATGAGATTAGAACAGAATCCACCAAAAACAACCACACTGAGCTGAGGGATAATCCAGAGCCTAAACATCAGAGGGAAACAGACGGACACTGCCTCATCTATCATCCAACAAGAATCCACCCTGAAGAAAAACACAGGGGCGAGATGCGCTGGCATTGTCCAACCTCGCTGGCACAATAAAAACAGGATGTGATGAGTTTCTCTGCCTGAGGTGACTGGTGAACCACAGTGCCACCAGCATGGAAACAGTGGCTTCATTTATTCTTGTTAAAGAGAGGTTTTTCCATCACTTAGAGCTAGACATGTGTGTAACATGTTGAGCCAAGAGCAGCTTTATCAGTAAGACCGTATGTGATGCTGACTTTTGGCTTTAGTGCATTGTATTTGTAGAAACAGATACAATGCGCCATTATGTTCCTTTCACTTGCTCAGGTGACTGATGTGGTCTCCTCCACTGTTACGTAGTACCCTGCATCTTATTTTACAGCCATCACAATGTCTCCTTCAAAGGTGTGATTCAGTGCCAGACCACTTGCAGTACAGCTGTTTGAGACACTTTGTAATACATTGGTGGCATCTTAATCTATTCTTTTTGACATCAACCAACAATCTACCGCCAAGCGCCCTCCCCTTGCTAATGTACAGTATCTTTTTGTTCTGCCTATTGAAATGCAAGATGGTACAGTGAGTCTGCTGCCAGTGCATGATGCTTTGTGTGTATGTGTGTGTTGTGTGTGTGTGTGTGTGTGTGTGTCTCTGAGAATGTGCGTAGAGAGCGTTCCAAGCCCAGTTCTCACCAGCAGGACCAGAGGCTGTTTTTAAAGCTGCGTTTCTTGCGTCAGTTCCCTGAGACGTCAGGACTGACAGGTCAGAGAAAAGGAGCCTCCGACCAAAGAGGAATGAGACTGATCTTCTGCCAGACAGCCTCAGCTGGGGGCCACCATCCACTTGATTTCTCCAACAAGTCACCGCCTCCATCACCCTCCACTGTCCACCCACTGTCCACCCTCCCCACAATCATTTTTGAATACGTACTGATAATGGAATTCCTGGTGACTTGCCCAAACAGATTGTCTTGTGTTACAGTACACACAGTGTGTTGTGTTTGGGAATTTGCACAAATCAGGATTATTTCATTAGGTGGGTATCAGTTGCTGCTGCCTTGTCAGCATTTTAACAGGAAAACCAAAGTCTATTTGTGATATGAAACAAACCACAGCTCAATATTTCCCATGTAAATGAATTGTGTTCCAATCTTTGTTTTTCTATTTTAGCAGCAGTATTTTGTTCTCAGGCACCAGAAGGACTCTGCTTGTGGGTCATACAGTGCATCCAAATGAAAGGGTGACTTCTTTAGATTTCTTTTTATAAGGCCTGTAATACTGAAACAAATTGGTGACATTTATATTCAAGCAAATCCTGTTTTTTTCACCTGTACTGTCTATGTCTTTTTCTCTGGTTGAAGTCCTCAAAATTCCCTGTCGTCATTTTTCCTGGTCTTCGGAATGGTCTTCTCTTCTCACTTACGAAGACATTCTTTAAACACATTTATTATAGGACAGTAAAGAGTAATGGGGTGTTTCATTTGCCATAATGAAACCTAATCACTCTGTGGACAGTACTTTGAATCCATCTGTCCAGTGGTTTAATTGTCTGAGTTGAGCTGTGGTACAGAATGGCTTGGGTCTGCAGTTTGTCAGGGAAAGAGCTTGAAGAAAGGGATTGTTTTACATCATAAAGGATTCAAGTGTGTGAATGATGAAAGTTGGAGTCTAACTTTTATCCCCTGGGAAGCAATGGATTCCCACAGATGTCTACCCAGGAGTGTGTTGATGAAAATTACTTTAAATACCATTAACAGTGTTTTTTAATTGTTATGTGTACAAATATTTTTCTGTTCTTGAACCTCACTTTCACTTACTTACCAAGTTAGTGTGAAAACTAATTGGTTACTGAGGAGCTTTTAGTGGAGTTACTTTGTTGGAGTCATTTAGTTGCAGCTCTTTGCATTTTATCACTTCTGTCTGTCAATTATACTTGATTTACAAGGTGTCTAAGGGACAGAGGATGTGAAGCATCAATTTATGAGTGGGTGATTGCACTAGGGAGAAAGAAGATGGCAGGATATATCATTCATTAATATGTCAGGCTGTCCTTCAATTATCCCTTGTCGAATTGGAGTGAGTCATTTCAGGCATTACTGGAATAACCTCTCTCAGGTATGGTGAGAGTCTGCATGAGTGTGAACGAGCACATGTGACTACATAAAAAGGTTCAAAACCACCTCAAAAGCTTAGGAGTTTTCCTTGACGTATTGTGCTTCGTGTACAGGTGCGGCTCATCGCTCAGCATTGCAGCCTCTCAGAAGTCTCTGTTTACACAGATGGTTTGAATTCACCCAGGGCCCTATATGAATGCTGTAAGCAGAGTACGATGACTTTGTCTACATAGAGTAATGAATAGAGAGTACATAGCAGTTTTGTACTCAGGGTTACATGACACAGGATCTCATAAAAAGTTAAAGCTGACAGGCATGAAGCACTTCCTCCACAACAGAGGAGTGCACAAAGGTTGCCCAAAGTTCTGTGAGGTTGCATTATGAGCCCTGATAAATTTCAATACTGTATGTATTGTGCTTGTTGCTATACTGGTGAGGGCTGGAGCAATAAATAAAAAAAGGTAATTATGTTGTCGTAAAAGGGGGACTGTAACTCTATTCATTGATAAGGTCTTTTATCTACTGGGAAAACAAGGGTAAGTAATATGAGACGGCGATATTTGGTGCCAGTTGAGCAGGACTCCTGTGTATCTATGATGAGTTTTTTTTCTCTTGATAAAGCACAGAAATGTTTTCCCTTGGTGTGGAAGTGTTATCCTGTTCACACAGCTGGGGCTAATCACTGTGGGGAAATATGTAGCGGCTGAGTCACCCACATGACACAACACATCTACTATATGAAAAGAAGACATTCAGCAACCATGCGCAAATACATAATTTAACTTTCAGACAATGTTCACTGAAATCATATGGTTATGATCAATGTTGAGTGCAGTTTGGAAAAATCCATTGTTCTCATACATCATTTGGGAAGTAGTAATTTACTGTACTTTTTACATAACTTTATTTATACACTCTGAGTTGTTGAACTGATTTCTCTCCTGGTCTTAAAATGTGTCAGCCTCACATTTTAACATCAGTAAAAACAAAAAAGATAGGTTGTGAATTCCTGTCATTCTTGCATAAGAGTAGAAATATTCATTGTATGATTCTTAGTGATCTAATTTCATCAGTGAGTGATGTTTTTGCATAATTCATATTCATCAATATATCATAACAGCTGCCAATGTAACCAAATTAAATGCTAGAAATGAAACAGTCATTTGTCAAGCTTTTCATCCATTTAGTAGTAATTAAAACAGTGCGTGAGATCTTCCAAGTGAATAAACTCCTGAAGAATAATTGATTGACTTTTAATCCATTAGGGTGTAGTCATTGCATCTTTAATTATGATTGTGTTAAAAAATAAAAAGAGCAGTAGCTGTCGTAACAGAAACTTTGACAGATACAATCCCTCAGCTTACTCCTGTGTTAAAATCTATTAAACATGTCAGATAAGTATTCCATAAAATGGGTTAATATGTTTTCAGAAGGATGCAAGTGCCATTTCCTCACATGGGATTTCAGCATGACGAAAGAAAAAATCCCAACTGACCGCTGCACTCTTTACTCAGCAGTATTATGCAGCTGGAATTATCTCTGTCCGTCTATCTGTCTACATCTCCTTATTTAACACACATATTCTTAGAAGTGAATGTGAGCCATATTAAATCTGACTCTTCTGCCTAGCAGTAATGTGAGCACCGGCGGTTAGTTTTATATGTTTCACAAGCGTGTAAATATTTAATAGAAAAGCGGGATGGAGTGCTGTGTCACTGTTCTGCCCCATCAGCCAGACACACGGACGTACAGAGAGAACTACTGGAGAATTTCTTCCTGACAGCAGAAATTTATGAAGCAGTGAGAAGATTCATATGCTAGACATATTTGTAACTGTATTTTGCAGTTGCATTACTTCAGTGGCAGAGTAGGATTCTTGGATCGTGTGACACAGACATGAATATACAAGCTGTTTATGGTTAGAGACGATGTTAGTTGGTCTAGATGTTAATGCATAACCTGATACGTATGAAACATGATGGCAACTAGAAGCATTCCAAACCTGGATCATCAGTTTGGAAGGTCTGTTTGGTATTTTGTTACTACATGTGTTATGAGAATTCAGATATTTAATTAAACACAGATTAAGCAAGCTGATTTTAGAATGTTTAATGAGTGATTTACAATTCTACTTTTGATTAAAACAAAGAAACTGTTGGGCTGTGGTGTACTCAAAGTCAGGAATCACACACTGTTCCATTCAGTTCAATTCCCAGAGCTAGCCTAGGGCGAGAGGGGAAAGAAAATCTTCCTTTGACGGAAGAGAAAAACCTCCAGCAGAATCATTGGCTCTGGGTAGGGGGCCATCTGTCTCCACTGCTGGGGGTTAGTGGACAGAGGAGAGACAAAAAAAGAGTAGAGATCGAGCAACAAACAACACAGATACGAGATGACACAGACAAACACTGGACCGAACTATGACCAGCAACCGCACATCATGAACATCCAATAATTGTTTGAAGGCTGGGGAGAAAACAGAGGGGGAAAAGCACACTTACCATATTTGATCTATCATGTCTTTTATTTACTGATGTTTATTTGGTATTATTTGGATAATTAATTTTATTGATTAAACTTACAGTACTTAGGTGAGGTACTGTTAAAAAACATCTTGGGGCTGCACAATTCTGATATTTTGATCATAGTCTCATTTGGTTGTTTTATTATAAACAAAAAAAAAAAACATCTACTTAGTTAAACCATCACCTATGTTTTTGGAAAGATGTCAAGGAGAGCACGGCCTTTTCCACACCCCATGTCCCTGACAGTTGTACTACAGTTGTATATATTTAATAAAGAATATAGAACAATATTTTGATAATTGCTTTTTAGGAAAATTTGCAGAAACAAGTGACTAGTTTCTGTTTAAGAAAAATTCCAAGCACTTTTATCTTTTGGTGCTTTTTAATGATTTTGTGTTGAACTGAAAATAACCAACAGGAAAACTGATAATAAATGGATTTAGAGAAGGTGGATTCTTTAAGCTGCGTGACTTGAGTATATAGAGGGAATAATGAGCTTCTTCACTATTGTCTCAACCAAACCCTGGATTTAAGTCCTGCCCAAAATCCCTATTCACAAATAGTGTGCTCTGCATTAACATATACATACACTTTTAAAGAATCCTTGAGATTTTGGATTAGTCCGAGCCCCTCCTCTGTTCAAGATTTGTATTGGTTCTTTCCACATCAGTAGTGCTTCATGATGAATTTCATTTGGATTCCAATGACTCAAAAGTCTCTCATCCCAGAGTTTGATTCACTAAGTCATGCTTGTGTATCATTGTACATGTTGTTCAACTGGTCACATTTAACAAACCTATTAGCATTAGTATAATTAGAACAGTAGAACAGTTTACATTCCTGCTTTGGACATATTTATATTGTTGCTCAACTAGTGCACACCAACTGATGTCAAACTAAACAACTTTTACATCCTCCTCCCCCACATGAACGTCAGCAACAGGTTTGTCCAGGAAATGATCAGATTTTATGAATCAGTGTTTCATTACAGCTGAACTTGTGTAGTTCCTGTAAAAGGTTTCTGATCTGTATTGTACCACCATCATCACATGACGAGAGCAGATACATCTGTGTGAGCCAAAGCTCCACAAGAAACTTCTGTTGCCAGAAAATAGAAGGAAATGTATCAGCAATGAATAAATACATCCAGTAACTTCCCTTCATCCCTCCCTCATTGCAACAGATGTTACAGATTGGTACTCGTTTCTCTTCCATTGTGCAATGTGGTTCCACTTTTGTTTATTTATCCTCTGATTCCCGCACTTGCCTTGAGTGGATGCGGAAACTAGATGTGCACACATGGAATAGCATGTATATATGTAAATGTAGGTGGAAGGGTTCGCTAAGGAAGATTATACAGGCTCTGCCATGCACTCGATGGGGCTGTGTGACCCCATTGTAAACCTGGGGGTTGAACTTTGACCTTTTGAGAAGTGATGAAATAGAGGGAAACCTCCCATTTCCCTTTGCCGGGGTTTGGAGGCTGTCCGGTTTTGAGGAAGAATTGTTAATGAGTTGTAGAATGGATTTTTAATGAAACCACCACTTTGAACAGTGTGACCAGGGTGAAAAGAGCAAAGCAAGAGCAGAAACAGGTACCAACACTTCACTGGACAGAAGAAAACTTTTTGTGTCTTTTATGTGATTAAAGTGAGGTCACAAATTTTATGTTCCTTGCCTATGTTCCTCCAAACCCTCTTCAAGTAACACTCCAGATGTCTTTTCAGTTAAAGTTATCTCTTCGTCTGGATTTTAGGAACATAAGACACCCTAAAGTGACACTTTCACATGCAAACTGACACACTTGATGCTTTACATACTGTGATATATAGTTAACAGTCTCACAGAGAGAGGTTTACAGAGTTGCAATAATGATTGACCATATGCATGTGTTTCTTTTCTCTTTCCCATGCCCACATGGTCAGAAATATGTTATATTGTAACGTGTCCACTTGTGCAGCTGGGTGACATATTTGGTATGTTAGCTAAATTTGAAAAAGTCCAAAGTTTACTATTATCTCCTTCACCTCTTATCCTCCCTTTTGTAATAAATGATGTCAGTACACCTCATGTATGTGGTAATCTTTTGCAGTTTCATTTTTCTAACTTGTCATCTGTTATTGCATCTTTAATGATGCCATATGATCTCTTATCCTAGTAAATTTCTCATAGCCACTCAAATAAGCAGTTTTAAGGTCTTGGTAAGAAATTCACCATCACACAAAAGGAAATGTTTCTGTGTCATAACATCCACTTTGGCTACTGTTCTCCCTTGTCCCTCCTGCCACCTTTCCTGACTGTCTTTCACATTTCCTTCATCCGTGGTTCCAGGGCATGTCCCTTGCTGACTAAGGGGTTATTGTGTGACCCCATGCAATGTGGAGTGGGAGGTGGTGTTTGGAAACAGGAAGTATGTAGGAAGAGGAACTCCTATTGCACAAAGGAAATGATGGTTGTTCAGACCTTGAACTTCTTACGTCACAGCAGCACAGCTATTACTTATGTGATGCTAGCAGTGGCAGTTGCCTCAAGAACACCATGTTATTAAGGATGTCAATAAGGCCATTTGAAGGCATGGGCTAAAGAAGGTGAAAGGTGAGAGGGCAATCTGTGCAAAGCACAGGGTGGGACATTTCCGATGTTCCCCGTAAAACTGACATTTGGGGTCATGTTGCCATAATCATTTTTTTTTTTCTAGCACACGAAGACATACACAGAACATTAACAGAGCTTTTCATGCCACTGGATGAGATACACCATCATATCAGTAACAGCACATTGACACTTGCCACACACACACACACACACACACACACACACTTACAGCTCTGACGCTTCTGCACTATCTGCTGTGTCCTCATAAGCAGGGTATCTTGTGTTCAATTCTATTTTTACCGGCAGGCGCTGAAAGCCTCTTGAAGCTTCTTGTCAATGGGCATCTCATTCCAGCGCCAACAGCGTGTCACCATTTATTAAGTCGTCATTACTCAGGGCCACTGGGGTGCCTGGAGTGTCTCAAATAGATGAGCAAGGATAGGTTGGACTGTTGCTGCACTCCCTAAAGGGCAACCCATAAAGGCGTGTTCCAGCACATCTCACTCTTCTGGTGAAGATCAATGCAGGTAGCCAGGACGTCATTAGTTTGACTAATGCAGATTGATGTGAAGGAGGTGGCTGATGAGGACAGAGGAAAGAGGCAGAGGTCGATAAAGAAAGTCTGAGTGAGAGAACAGAGTA
This sequence comes from Pseudamia nigra, assembly GCA_029823295.1. NCBI lineage: Eukaryota > Metazoa > Chordata > Actinopteri > Kurtiformes > Apogonidae > Pseudamia > Pseudamia nigra. The sequence continues at coordinate 11,762 of JAQQAE010002225.1, forward strand.
CTTTTCATGTGTCTGTCCACACATCTTTTTGTTTTGAGTAAACAGCTAAAATGGTTGTTTAGACTAAAGGGGTGATGAGATATGAGGCTGTGGGTACCATGGCTGTGGAAGTCAATATACAATGGAAGACATGAATACACACAAGGGCACCACAAAATTTACTTAAGAGGCAAAGTATTGAGCCTTATCGAAAACACTTCATTTTCTTATTTATAAGTCTTTTTTAAAAGTGGTTCCACCACATATTCAAACTTGTCAAACAAACGTGAGCAGTCACAGTCTTCAATTCCACAGTTTCTTACTGTCTTTTCCAACAATCTCATATTCACCGGGAAACGGGACTTTCAAATATGCTGTTCCCTTTTCACAGAACCATAGTGTAAAGTTAAGAGGCATTCTTCACTAGAGACATCCCAAGTTATTTTAAATGAGTTGGCACATGTTTTGTTTACTGGCAGTTTAATATTTATGACTCTTTATAATTTTGTAATTTGTTTAATGTCAAGTAAATTGTAAGAATATGGCTTTAACCTTGTCTGAAGATTCTTAAATCTCTTAATTTCATTAAAGTGTTCCTGGTTAAATATAGTTTAAATAAGGAATAAAGAAATGTTCCAGTTCCGAGTTAACAAAAAATGAGGAAACAGACCTGAAAATTAAGTAAAAATAATGTACTAATTAAAAAAATATTCAGAACAACCAAATCACCGTCTCTGAAAATGTATTGTGTGCTTTGAAACACATGCAAAACTCCAGATCAGATATGATCTTTATTGTAACAATATTTTTAAAACAATTAAGCAGTGCTGGGAGCTCAGGGACGTGAGGGTACCCCTGTATAACAACCTCCCACTACTCCATATATCAGCCCAATTCTGAGGCTATTTTCTTTTGGGGTCTAGATGTGTGTGAGTTTACACATCAGCACTCCCGTTTATCAAAGCTTTTATCACCTCACCACTTCTATGTCACCCTGTGAGAGGAAGCAGGAGGTGCCTGCTCACACACACATTGACAAACACCTGCAGGGGCTCGCAGGGGGCTGGGGGAGGAGGGCAGGGTTGTTGTTGACCTGCCGTGCTGATGTGAATGACTTTAACAGAGACAGGATCTGTCCTAGACTACACAGGTTAACTACCAGCATGTGTTCTCCTTAGCTGGCAGGTTTCATCTGGATAAGTTGCAAACACATGCAAAAACCATAGTCATTGTGGGAAAACGACACCCTGTTATTTTTGTCCAAAACTAAAAACAAAAATTTACAACATTTTAACAGTTGAGCTTCATTTTTGCAAGAACTGAACTAATTCAGAAATTAGACAGTTTATTACTTGCCTCCTGACTAATAATGTAATACGATATAATAGCATATAATATCGCTCATCATTTTCTAGGACTGAGAGTCAAGCCAAAGTCAAAGACAATTTTAATGTCAATTCTACCATGTGGACAGTACATACACAGGGTCAACATGTCAAAGTATCATTTTCAATCTCCTGGTGTGCAAACATTTTAGGAATAAATAAAAATGGGTTAAGAGACAAGGCACAGTCAGACACTAAAATTCTAATTAAAAAAATATATGTAGAAGTATAATGAACATTGGTCTATACTAACTATAACTACTTTTTTGAGAGGTGTGTGATTCAATCTCATTGTGACTTACTGTTTCCCAAACCCACTTTAAACACTTCAACGAGATCTCAAAACAAGTACAATTTTATGTAATCATTTAATCTTTAGAAGAATTGAATGAGATTCTGAAAGCTGCAAATTCCACCAGGTATCTATTTTTCTTGAATAAATTTTTAGAAAATTAAATTAAATTAATTTACAAAACTTTGATGTTTTACTGGATTGAAAAGAACTGACAGCTGACAGTTAGAGCGAAACAAAACATTTAACAGGTGTTAGTAATAAAATCTCAATGGCAGTAGTCAAAGTTCATAAAGCTCCCTCACACTGAAACCTTGCTGGACTGAATTTATTCAGAGTTTTCAGTACAGAATGTTGGCCTTTTGCCTCAGGACATAGAACTACAAATCATCTGAGACACTAAACCCACCATCTGTTGTTTGAGGTTTTCTGAGCTACAAACCACTGCATTTAATTCATCAACATTATTGCCAGTTTATCACAAGATTGACTTGTGTTGCCAAATGCTTGTGTCCTCAGGGTTTTGCTCTTATTGATGGATAAAAGCAGACAATGGCACAGAAAAGCAACTCTGACTGAAGAATGAAATGAGTCTAGAGTGAAATAAAGAAAAAAGGAAATTAATGATGCAAGAAAACGGAAATGAGGACAGAAGAAACCACCCTATAAAAAGGTGCAGTAGAATACTTCCTAACCACTAAACTGGTTTCATCGTTGCTCTCAAGTCATCCTGCCCCCCTCGCTCTCTCCAGCACTCCTCTTTCTCTCTCTCAGCTGCTCTTCCTCCCCTCCCCTCTCCTCTCATGGATGGTCTAACGCTCTCTCTCTTTCTCTCTCTCTCACACACAGTCTGGTGGAGCCGCACACAAGGATTAGAGGGTTGCTGAGAGTGTCTGCTCAAAGAGAAGAATCCAGAAGAGAGAAAGAGATAAAAAAAAGATAGCTGGATAGCCTTAGTGCTGTGGACAAGGGATCTGATTTAAGTTACCTTTTCACAGGCTCTACCTCACATCTCATTCACACAAAACCAGCACCCTACGGCTGATTCTTCACCTGGGGGAGGACAGACCAAGGGACTATATAGCCTGGACCTCCACACAGGGAGCCATGTGAGCGGTACCCCTCCACCCACTTCACACTACAGAAGTCCCCCCACAGTCTGCACGCTGAGCTGGGGAGCAGAAGAGGATTTTTCTCTTCCCTGGAACCTCCACTTACAGGGCTTGCGTGGAGGGTCTTGGCATACCCCAGTGGGAGACACTCATCTCGGGGCACTGGTTGGAGTGTGAGTGCCCCCTGGTCTGGAGGCCAGCCAGCAGCACTCCAGCACTATGGATTACCTGTTGGGGATTGTAGTGCTGCTGTGCGTTGTGGTGCAGCCAGGAAGAGGAGTTGAGCCCAAGCACAACGTACCCAGGCTAAAGCTGTCATACAAGGGTAAGCCCACTCTCAGCTCTTCTCTGACTCCAGGATATATGGAAACACGGTGGTCAGTGGTGCTTTTAATGCAGATTTGCCCGTGGGTGCTCTTAGCTTTTTGTTCTTTCTCTGTCTTATGTCAAGCATCTCTTTTTCTTCTTCTTTTTCTGTAAACCTGTGTGTTTCTCTCTTTCACTCTTTGTCCCTCTTGGTCAGTGTGTTGTATCTAACTCTCCTTCATCGTCTGTATTTCTCTCCCATTAACTCATTCCTTCCTTACTTAGTTGCTCTGCCTGTCTCTCAGAATTCACTATTCTTACAAATAGTCAGATTGGTTCCATATGCTGAGGAAGGGCGCTTGCCTGAAGTTAAATGTATATATTGGCCCCCGTACCAATTTTCCCCTTGTGCTGTCCCCTTGTGCTAGTACTGTACAGCCCTGTTAAGTGCTCTGAACAGGCAGTAGAGCCTCTGTTTTAGTGGCTTCTGTCCCAAAACTCTTTAAAAAGGGGGGTGATCTGCTCCATTTATGAAACAGACGTTTTCTTTACGGGGCCATATCAATTCTTAACTTCTAATTGCTCTATAATAAATGACCCCACCAGTTGGAGAGTTTAATCCAAAAATATATTATAGAATCCAGTGCTGTGTACAGTACTGGCAGAGAATGAGAGGGACTTACAGTGTGTGTCTTTTTATATCGTGCATGTGTAAGTTTTTGACGTATACAGCAAACATGTTATTCTCTCTGCTTCTGTGTTATTTTGAGGGGAGACTGCGGAGCGCCGGTTCTTCCTCTCCTCCTCCTTCGCTCTTTCTCTCTCTCTGTCTCGTCTCCTCTCTCACACCCTACACTAAATCAGGCTCTTTGTAATAGCAGACTTTTCATCTTCGCTAGAAATAACTGGCAACATTTTTGGCATATTTTGGGAAGTTTTTTGCCTTTTAATGCCAGTGAGGGAGGCCATTGTGGTTCTTTGTCCTAAAACATGACCGAAAGTATATGGCTGGGAGTGTGGTCTTTCAATTCTTTATTTTAGTCTCGATTTGCTCATAAAACATGCCCTCAGAAAATTTATGAACAGGACGATTTGCCATCATCTGGCAGCTGACAGCATGAACATGTGACCAAAGGTCATCCTGTATCTTGACCATCACCCAAAGCTTAGGTTCCTTGGATAATTTTAACCTATGTTGAGGTAAAATCACATTTTAGACTTGAAGAGGGTGAGTATGATGTTTGTCACTCTAATTGGTTTTCTATCTTTAGCCAACTCATTTGGTATAACTTATGTTTAGAGGCTTGCTATATGACATGTTTTATTCTTTATATGGAGTGGAAGTTGTAATTTTGGTATGGTATGTTTTCACCCTTTTAACTTCCAAGTGTAGGGTAGTTGTCTGTGTTTGATTCCCAATCTAAAACACTGCAGAAATTTGCAGACTCTCTTTTATATGATCTGTATCTTTTGCAGCACATATTAAGTTTGTGCCCTAATGGCACCCCGCTTTGGTTTCCATGTCATGATGTTGAATTTTAAAGGGTGATGACACATTTGCCATGTGATCAAAAATAAATCTGGAAAAAATCATAGCTGAAATTACCTGCTAGAAGTCATAAATCCCTTGGGGTCCATCATGTCAGTTCACACGAAGCTGAGCCTCTAGGCATGATGGGAAAATGTCAGCCATTCCTGAAACAGCCATCTGTTCAAAGAATGTGAATATTGTTCCCTTCTGCCCCCTTTTGTGATCTTCTTCAGTGTTCATTCTGACAAGTGAACATGTTTCTGACAACAATATGAGACAAGAAATATGTCATCGAGCATCAAAGTCTGTATGACTGTGAGTGATGGCTGCGTGTCTATAAACCAATTCCAAAAAGCAGGTTTGTGTGAAAACTTCGGTCTGTCCTCATAGATGTAGTTTTGTTGATTTCAATAGCTAAAAAGTACATCAAAACCTCCTTGTTTATGCATGTATATGTGTGTGTGTGTGTGTGTGTGAGTAAATGTTCTTGCCACTTCTTGGTGTGAGGACTCAACACCCTTTCTTGTGATTTCTCCTGTTTAGACTGTATGAGAGGTGTGTGTGTGTGTGTGTGTGTGTGTGTGTGTGGTGAGTTTGTGTGTTCTACTGAGGTAAAATGAGTCAGGTCTGGCATGCATTCATAATTAAACACCTGGTTTGGCCTGTTTAAGTGCTAACAAACCTGCATGTTTTATTTCATTGTCTGTGCGCAGCTTTCTGAGGGCATTTGAACAAGTGACTACAATTACCCGTGATTAGATTGTGATGTTGTGTGTGTGCATGCATGCTATTATCTGACTGAGCATGGGGTGTATAGTGAGCCACAGTCTTTGTGTATCACTGCTCACCAATGTCTGTGTCTTGGCTCTAGAGGGGCCTACAGGTGTTTGATGGCTCTCCTGATGCCTGTCAGAGGACGTTCACTGTTAACACCCACACTGTGACGGATGGGAGGAGGAAGAAAGGGTGGAGGCATGGTGGAAGCAATAGAGAGAGGGGGAGATTTGCTTTAATGAAGGAGAACCTGGCAGACCTACAGTAGACGACACAGAAGGAAAGGAGGCTGATCGTTAAGTAAAGTGTCACTCATCCCTTCTCCCCGTGTGAAGCGGGCATAGTAATTAAGTCAAAAAGACCAAAAGGAAGAGTCCTCATGGGAAGGACAGTCAACCAAGTGCTGTACAAAAGACTGGGCTCGGCCCTTGAGAAGGATGAGCATACAAGAAGAAAGTGAAAGCACGACTGAGGCCTCAGAGTAGGACAGTGACACACCTTGTGATTTCGGGCATATGATCAGGGTCCCATGAAATCGTTCTCAAATTAGTGTTTATGACACTCCTCAAGGGATAGATACAGTCAAACAAATTGAGTGATTTTTTGTTCTTGTGCAAGGGACAGCCAAATGACTGCAGAGTGAGCAGTTTGAGAGGTGAAATGACTGAGGGATGGTAGCAGGTAGACAAAATGACCTCTCATGGGAGGACTGGCGAAGCAACTGCAGAGTAAATGATTTCCCAGTGGGGATAGTTAGACATTCAGCAACAGGGATCTGGCTTCACAGGGACAGAACGATGATCACAGGAGTTAATGATTTTCTCTTCTCCTTGAAACTAAAATAGCACTTACTTTCTTCATGATGGCTAATAACAGAGGTGGAGAAAGGGACCTCAACATGTGAACATATTACTCAAATTATTGTCATTTCATAAAAGGATGATGCTTTAATTTCCAATCAATATAATATTTTGATTTTTAATAGCAAACCATAAGACAACCTTATATACTATCAAAATATAGTTTTGTTACCCATACCCAACAATAGTCACATGCCTACAAAAGACATAATTTTACATCATAGTCTTTCACTGTAACACAGTGCTGGTTTTCAGTGCTTGTTGCATATTTTGAATATATAATCAATATAAAATGCTGACAGAAAATGATGATACACCTCTATGGATCGATGCATACCTTCACACAATCATATTCCTGAACAAAACACTCATAGTGTACCAGTCAAGAGGAACACTGACCCCTAAAGGTCAATCGATGAACCCACAGAACAAAGTGAATTCAATAAGAACCACACATGACAAAAACTGACCTGATTGTGATCCTTTAAGAGAGTGCCAGAGAGGGCCATTGTGAAAGTTTAAAGGGCTCATTAAAGAAATTGATAGTTACCCTCAGTTGTGTTGATTATAGAACCAACTGTATGACCTTTTAATGCACACCCCCCATTTACCCTTTGCTGGATAAATGGGTGGACATGAGGAAGAAGGACAGAATGAGACTGAGAAAGAGACAGACGATCTGGAATTGGCTTGCAACCCTTCAAAATAGACAGTCAATGTGGAACCGCACTCAGTGCAGTCTGGCCCCATAATAAGCCCGTCTGTGTGAGTGTGTGTGAGTGCGTGTGGGTGTGCCTACCAACGAAAATACGTACTGTTTGTATCTTTGTGGGTATTTGCATGTGTGTTGGTTTATCAGCCTGTTTTCTATTCTTTCATTCTTTTATACGTAGGTACGCTTCTGACAAAATGTGAGTATTTCTTTCTCTCACTCTCTGTTTCTCTCTTTGTTGTATCTGACCATTCTGTGGGCTGGGGCTGACAGAGCGGATGTAGATAATTATAAGGTGTTCTTCCAACGCGCCAACTCTGGAGATGTCTGCCTCCATCGCTCTCTCTCTCTCATCGTTCTTTTCTTTCTGCCCCCTTTTCCCCCTCCTGTGGCTAAGTCGCTTCTCAAGGAACCACAACACCACAGACCCAAAGTACATCTTAAAGTAGGCTGTGTGTGTCTGTGTGTGTTTGCCATTTTTTTTGGTTGTTTTTCTCATCTCTTTGATTGCAGTTCAGTTGATACATATCTTTTTGGCTATCCTTCTTTTCAACTCTTTCTGGACACACACTGAGCTGCCCTCGTAGCTGCTCCCACACAGCCACATTCCAACAGTATAAACCAGTGTTTTGCAGAGGCTTGTTTTTCAACAATGCCCGTATGTTGTATTTGAATATATTAAATTTCCTTATACTGACTCACAAACTGGACCACAATGTTTGGTAAGATCCCAACACCCTAGTCCACAAGTTGATAAATGGCATAATGAATTGTGTGGAAGTGAGTATTTGTGCTGACACTCATTGCCCTGCAGATAATTCTGCTGTGACACAACCACACTTACAAAGCAAAAATCCATTCATCACATCATTTAAGTCAGTGTTACATGCTTTATTGTAGTTGATTACAGTTTTAATAAAGGTCTGCAGTTCTGTGGATTTGATGCATTACCTAAAAATGCCTATTTTCACTATGTTGCGTGCACCTTAATGTCAAGTAAAATTCCTTGTATGTGTATGCATGTTTGGCAATAAAAGAACATTCTGATTCTGATTCTGATTCTGTCATGTAAAGTGTGACAGTTAAATGAGCTATTAAATTGTGTTATCACTCCGTTGCAAAAGAAACTGGTACAATTTCTTTTCAGATGCTGTGTTTGTAGTTTGCTTTCTGAGTCACAGCATATTTTTCCAGACTACAAAGAGTTCTCTAAATGAAGCACTCTTGGGGTTATTTTAAGCAAAACTAATGATTAAATGTATTTTTGGATGCGTGCTCACACAGGTTAGAATTGAAAGGAGTTTACACATGTTCTGTTCAAAGACAAATGTACAACGTTTATGTATGTGCATAGAGTTGTGTACATTTTTGTCTGTGTGTACATAAGCACTGTAAGGACATACACACAGAAAAAAAAATCCTGTGTCTTGCATCTGTGTTTGGGATATAGGCTTGGGTTACAGTGTTGTGCAGATTGCTGAACCCTGGGTATGAATGGGTGCTGCCACCTGCTAAGTCTTGTCAGTCAGATGGAGAGAGGGTGCACCATTCAATCTGAACAGAATCATGTTACAAATGAGGGGGACATCCTTGTAGAAAGACAGACTGAAGGACTGAAAAATACACAGATGAAGAAACGGAGTAACACAGACTGGAGCATGAGATGATGACACATGACTCGTCCCGCTGAAGATGCCACTTATTCACATTGCTTTAAATGTCAAATTCTAAGTTCATTGTAAATACCAGATACCAGTCTCTCAAGCTTTTTGTAATTTAGGACTCATTTTACCTGAGAGTGACTTATTTCCTTTTCTTAGAGGTATATTTTTATCTCTCTCCTTTCCTTAATTACAGATGTACTTTGAAATTAATTGAGCAAGGTATTGACAGCAATTGTTTTTTTTTTGTTTCCTTGTTTTTGTTTTCTTTGTTTTATCAACTGCTACAACTTCTTTCAGCATTCAATTTAAAATGTACTTCATTCCACTGTTGATAAATATTGTATTTATTTGATCATTCATATTTACCAGAGTTGTGTCATTTTATGAACTGCCATCTTTATGACATGGTGTCCAATTTTATAACACAGACCTCAAATAATACTGTATGGAGGTGAAATGTGCATCTGTGCCTGTGGATTTGTGTTGTATTAAATGTGGGTGCTGTCACAGTTTGCCTGGGACACATTCAGATCTGTAACCTTGCCTCATTAATTTCTAATAAAATGGCAGAGCTGACATTCAGCTACACTGTACAGTTGACAGGCTGCACTAACAGGCAGTGGCTCCAGACATGACCACGCTAACCACAGCCTGGTTCCTCTCAAAGTCGATCCATCAAACTGCCTCACAATTGCACTATCTCTTCCTCTCGGCACAGCTTTGGAAGACAGTGAATGGATTTGGTGGATGTCTGTGTGTGCATACGCATGGGCCATTATGCCTCTCTGTTCTTATTTAAATAAGTTTCTGTTGTTGACTTGATTTGCATATGAAATTAATTGCACATATTTTCAAGTGTGTCCCAGCCTGTATGTGTTTTTTAAATGAAATAAGAACCAGAGTGACTGAAAAACCTTGTTATACTATGAGTATATAATGGTGTGTGAGTGGGCTTTCTGCGGTAGGCATGGCCAGGCCTCGAGCCGTCTGTGGTCACAGAGCTGGTGGAAAAGCACTTTCTGTGGTTCAGCCATCCAATGACAGGAGGAGACACACACTAATGAAATGGTTCCATATTCAACCGCTTTTGTTGTATGTGATTTTTCTACGCTTCTGTACTCATGTTTCTTCCGTAGTTTGCTGTCATTATCCTTGATTTTTGTTTCTGTCTGTCTATCGCCGTGTTGCTTTCTCTGCTTTTCTTCTCCTGTCAACTCTCTCAGCATACTCTGCTCTTACTGTATATTGTGCATCCTTCCTCACTCTGTCTTTCTCTCTCAAGGGAATAGAAGAATATCTTTGCGGTGACAAGGAAGTCTACTAGCCGGGTTGAGTGAGATGAATGGTGCTGTATGATAAAATTCATCACATACTTAGACTAGTCCTATAGATTCTTATGTGGCCATGCTTATATTTATTTTCTTAGTCCACAGTACATATGCTAGAGTTTAGCATGCTGAATCATATTTATGGGTCAAAACATAATATTAAAATGCTCCATAATGTACAGTACTTGCCCATGAATTATGGCTATGAGTCACATTGGCCGAAAAACAGAACATTTTCTGTTTCAAGTTTTCTATTTTACTAGAGATTAAACAGCAACCTTGTCACATATTTAACATGGCAGCAATATGTAATCAATCAACAAACACTTTGTTCATGTACATTTTTTCAGCCCTTTTGGATTCAAACACACGGGAGCTTTTCTTATTCACAGACTTCACAGCACCACGTGTACAGGCAGCACATTTCCTGTCAGAACTGTCAGTCAGCCGCACCTGAATGAGAAATCCATTGGCCCAAGTTGTTTTATAGGGACAGTCACCATGGAAACCAACCCACACCTGCTACTGTGCTTAGAAAGGGAAAGAAAGGAGGGAGAAAGAAAGGGGAGGTGAACTTTTGAGGTATGTGTGTGGATATCCTTGAGCTTAGGATAATATTTGAACACTTTGTTAAGCAAAGCTCTCAGCAAATTTCCATAGGGTGGGTGTCTCGTCTTTTTTTCTGACACCTGTGTTTTGTGGCAAAGGCCATCATGAGAGCAGCAAAATGTGCACCACACCACACACAGAGGAAAAGAAAGAACTGGAGGCAGTGTTGGGAAAAGTCAGAGAGATTGACAAGCCAAACCAAACCACTGGAGATATTACAGGACTGTATGTCTTTCTTTTCTAAAGCTAGCCTTGTATTTCAAAGATAAACATGTGTAGTTCTCTAGGCTATTTCCTTTTGAGCTGCCATTTTCTTTTCATGCCTGTCACTGGAGTTGTTCTTTTGTATTAGACACAGAATTAAACACTGACAAAGCACAATTAAACACCTATTTGCTTATAAGTCACGCTCTGCTATCTGCAGAAAGAAAAGGGAATAATGTCAACAAACAGGAAATCTCAGTGTTTCATATATTAACAATTCACCATTTAAGGCGTGTGGTTTTTTCTTCCATCGACTGGACTGGAAATTTGGTTGAAAACGTTTCGCCACCCAGCTTTCCAGTC
>JAQQAE010002226.1:0-22876 GCA_029823295.1 Pseudamia nigra
GTTTTTTAAAATAATTCTGTTGAACTACAATTCAAAAGCAATGTCTGATTTTCATTGGTTAATTTTCATAAAATTTTATTTATTACTTTTGTCAGTTTGTAAGTTATTTCTGTGACCATTGTGGGTTTTTCTTTCATTTACAGAGGGGTACCAACAATTTTATCCACATCTGTATATTATATACTGTATTTTTATTACGTTATTATATGGTGTTATGTTGTCTGATATCATTAATGTGTGGTCTCCACAATCAACATTTTATATAATATATAATATAAAGTTATAATTTTTTACAAATATATTTGACCATAAAACAAGGGGGAGGGGTCACTGACAAAATTGACCAAAAATCACAGATAAAACAAAAATGGCCCGTATAACAAGCAAAAAGGAATTAAAATACAGTATTCAAAAAACGAATAATAATGAATAAAATAATGAATAAAACAACCATATTACGACCTCTCTCCACCGTCTGTGGTCGGTACAGTAACAGTTACAGCCGTTACAGCGGACGGTTGGTGCCCCTTTAAAAGAGCGCAGTGACGTCAGATATTTTGTACGGGGGGCAGGCAGCGGGAGAAGAAGACAGCAGGTCTAACCAGGGTGAAGGATGCCCAGGATAATGCCACCGGTGTATTCTCTCTGCCTTTTATCCGTGCCATGATAAACGCTGCTGGGGCGGTCGCCCGTAGGATGCCGTCGGCTGCGCGGCGGAGTGGATGCTGGATAGCCTGGTGCCAGGCGGTCCTACTCGGCGTGTCGGCGCTGGTTATTGTGGCCGAACGGACCGCTCGTAAGTGGGCATAGAATTCCAGGCGTGAGCAGGTTGTTAATTTGCAAATGCACAAAGTCCAGCTGGTGGAACATTGTGGTGATATGTTGTATTTGTGAGACGGGGAACAGGGTCGGTACCTTGTACTGAATTACACTTGTGCTGCTCTGCCATGATGATGATGATGATGGTGGTGATGATGATGATGATGCCTCGGTGCTAGCGAGACCCGCTGATCAGGATGGGCACTATTCACAACATTTTAAACAGATGTTAGTGTTATCTCTGGCAGTCTTAGTCGGACCGTTTCCTTGTTCTAATTCAATACGATCTATCCTTGACAATGGTTAGGGTTAACACCCATGGGTCCTCACCTAGGGGTCACTCAGTGGGGCCCCCCTGCTGAAAACTGTCAAACTAGCCCTTCATAACCTTCAGAATTGTCCTCTTGAATAATTATGCTTCTCTTTAAAGTGTTCTCTTAATGATTTTCAGTTTTATTACCACTACTATTAAAGCATTACAGTCAACACATATCAACACAGCACCAGGCATGATGATTCCCGACTAAGCAGATCAATGGCACAAGGACAGGACACAACACGCAGAGGTTATAAGATGAGTGTGACTTTGCCTACAGCAGGTGTAATGTTCCAACAGATAAAATATCTATTGCTGCAAGGCTCCACATTGGAATAAGTCTGTCACAGAAAATTGATCAGGCTGATCCATACAGTGGAAAGTTTTCTTCTATTCACATAGTGCAAAAATTCTTATGTAACTACACAAATAATTTTAGGCTGATGCTTGTCTCATACTAATCATCACATTAGACAGTTCACTTTGGTATTAGCTCTCTTTATATTCTGTCATAAGTCCTGAATTTTATGTGCGCTTTCCTTAAAAGCTGCATGATGTACGGTTTTCTCATATCATTTTTTTTCAGGAAAATTGGTGTAATGCACCTATAAAACCTTGTATCCTTGTCCTTGTATGTGTGTGTTGTCATGTTTCATGTGCGTGTCAGTGATCTACTGTATAGGATTTTACCTATGGAATGAAGAGACGCAGTGGGCGGGCCTCACTCTTGGCCTTTTTCTTCCTGGGACAGCAGTTCAGCTGCTAAGTGTCAAGTGGTACTATGATGACGGTGATGACAGACGATGCTACCTTTCTGTCATACATATACTACACTTGGGGATCTTCAAAAGGTAAGATCTGGCTCAAGTAATGCAGAATTGGCAGAAAATGTCATTATGATTTAATCAAATGAGCCTCAAGGAGACCCAGAGCCAAATTCGATTTGTGCCTTGCAATATAAGCACAATGGATATCATATGAATGCATTAAAGTACACAGTCAAAATTCTGTTCACACTACTGTGTCATTGAGACCTTGCAGCAGAAGCTACGGCACATCACGTCTCCAGTGTCTGTCTCTGTCTCCCTCTTCTGGCAGGTTATGGGACTGCATGAGGTCTGTGCTGCACATGCATGACTCTGTCGCTGAGCTCGGTGCTTCTGTCATGCAGCAGGCAGATGTTGCTGCCCTATGGTTACTAGAGGCACTCGTCCTTACTCTGCCTCAGAGCCTGCTCCAGGCATATGTAGTAGTGTCCACTGATGTGGGCATTACTTCCCCAGGTATTCTGACCTTAGCAAAGAATACTGGCTTTGCATTGAATTTGATAAATGTCATGTTTTACATTATGTCTCAAAAGGACATGGTGCCTGTTTCATACTTGTCTCATTGTGTTTTTGTCCCCAGTTGCTTACTGCTGTGGACTGTGTGTGCTGTCAATTTCCTGGGCCTTGGTTCTGTACAGCCGAGCGTGCTGTTTGATTCGACCGGGCCACTTGGCCATGCCGCCAGCTGCCCTGTTGTGCCAGCTTGTGTGGAGGGCAGGCATGCTGGGTGCTAGGGTGACATGCCTCATGTTCTTTGCCAGAGTATTTAACTGGTGGGTGTGTGGAGTAGCAGGTGAGCAGCAGAAATATCATCACCTCATCATAAAGTCGGACACACTTTGAAAATGGATGATTGTGTAGAGGCTGTACTGTGGCTTCATCCATCAACCTAATGTGAACTTGGACACTGAATCGCTAAGTGACCTGTGCAAACCTTTGGTCTTTTTTACTCACCATAGTCAGGTTAATAAGTAATGTATTGTAATTTCATCACAGTCATGCAGCATGTCCTATTGTTTTAGCTGTTCTACTGAATAGGGTTTGTTTACAGTATATGGATGTTTTGCACTGGCAGATCTAAGACTATTTTTATATTGACCTCCAGGTTTCCACTGGCTTACGGCCTCCTTCTGGCTGGTATCACAGCAACCAGACATCTGCACTGGCCCCTGGTGTTGCCGCATCTTCAATGGCGTCGTGGGGCTTGTGCATGTCTTCCTCTTCCTCAGCGTGAAAGACGGACCGTCGCGTTTCCGCATGGCCAGTTTTTATGCAGTATGGCTTTTTGATGAGTGTTCTTTTTACTTTTCCACAACTGTATGACTGTTTTTGTCAGTATGCTGTTCTGTATTCCTCGCACAGCTTTGTCTTTTTTGACTCAGACAAAGGGCAACAAGCATACACAGAGGCACTTTGCATGCTCATCATCACTTCTGCGTCCTTAGCTTACAATGACGTAAAACTGTCTACATATGACTGATGATGCTACCTTCTCTGTCTCTCTCTCCTTCAGTTCATGCTGGTAGAGAACGCCACTTTGCTGCTGGCCGCCTCTGACTTCCTTAGTGAAGCATCATGGGACAGTCTGACCCTTCCCACTACTGTGCTGTGTAGCTTTCTCCTTGGTGAGTGACCCTTTGTTTTCTTGATGACTTTGTTTTGCTGGAAAGGACAGTAACTTTGTGATTGTACTACAGCATGTTTTTTTTTTCCAAGGCAAAGAGTGACCAACAGTAAGATCATAAATGAAACTTTGTAATGTGTTTAAGCATACAAGAATGGAAACTCGTCAGCATTATAATAAAAATTGCCAGGAGCTACTAGTTGTTTCTAATAAATAAATACACAAAATTACTCCCCAACATTTTATATAGTCAATAAACTTAAAACATCACATTAGTCAACCTTAAACTTGGAATGAAATTTCAGTCAAGTCTGTGTGTGCTCTTGAATGAAACAGCTTATACTTCTGTCAAAAACCACATAGAGATGTTCCATGAAAAATAAGGTTTCATCTGTTTTTCTATTCTTAAAATAAGTTTGGGAGCTTGAAAAGTAATGTTACAGAGTCAGAATTGTCTGTCAAAAGAGAAAAAAAATACAATCCTTTTTCAGAGAACAAGACCTGAATTAGGCCATTTGGATTTATGCGTATTTGTGATGTCACAGTACTCATCACACCCACCATAACTACAAAACCATAATGACATTTTGTGGTAATGTACCAGAGAGTCTACGTGATGGAATTCATGGCCAGGAAAGCACATTTGCATTTAAAGCAACACACACTGGAACAGTTTGATACAGAGCTGAGAACAAAGAGTACATGGATATAGTAGAATAAAGCATCCATATCGTATCTTGATATGGAGTGGTGGGGTCATCCCCGTGTTCCTACAGCCTGATGTTCACACGTTTCTAAGATTTTCTTTGTCTGTCTGCGTGTCTGGAAGCAGGATTATGCAAAAAACTACTGCTCTCATTTGCACCAAATTTGAGTTTATTTTATTTCAAACAGTTAAAATAAATTGTCCCATGGAAACAAAGAGGAATCTGATTGAAAAGGAGCAGGAAGAAGCTGATGCTGATCATGTCCAGATTTTTTGTAACTACTCATAAATTGTCTCCATAAAAAAAAAAATGTACATTTATATTTAGTTTGTACATATACTATATTTTTGATCATTGGTATCTTCATCCTTCATAAACCAAAATTGCAATGCAACACTGAATTAATTTATCATCTCTCTCTCTGAATACTTTTTGAATATAGTTTTGAAGCAGATTATTTCTTCCTTTGTACATAGCCTGTGCAGTTTTAAATGTCACCAAATTCATAAATGTAATCATTTTTGATTTTAAAAATAATTAGTGTGTGTGTTCACAATATTCTGCATCACTTATGTATTGGGTGGAGGCATGTAGCATGAGAAGGGGAAGTACACTTCTGGAGGGGTTAGCATTGGAATAAGGGGACTGGCCAACCCAATGAAGAGAAAAGAGGCTTCAGACAGGCAGGCACACACAGATACACACAAACAGACATATTCTTCTCTATTATATAGTTGGATTACTTAGAAATGTGGAACATAGACATGCTCCTGGTAGGGTATCCAGAAGTTTAAAATAGGCATTGATGCGGCACCTAAAAACTAAACTAACATTTTAAAAAAGGTACAGGTCTCCTTTAAAGATATGCCCACTCAGAACAGATGAGTGGTGACTGGTTGTTCAAAGAAGAAAATAAAGCTACAGATAATTGTAAAAATTTAAAATCTGACCTGCTAGTCACCCAGGCCGGTAATCAGTTGACCCCTAATCCCGAGTTGCCCTTGGTAATTTACTGATGTGGTTTTATGTATTGAATTACTGCTTCCACATTAAGCATTGCACTGCATATTTGATGTATTATAAAACCACGTGGAGACAATTTGTATCTCTGTCTGAACTTCTCAGGTGCTACCTCTCTTGTCCTGTACTACCGGTTCCTCCACCCCAAGTCAACCGAGATCTCCCACGGTCCTCACCACCATAACCACATGGGCAGCACTTGTATCGAACAAGGGGAATCCTCCTTCTCTCTTGGAGACAAAAGCCTGCCGGCTCCCTCCATTCAAAACCACGGCAGCTTCTCCCTTTCAGGTGTAGCTGGTTCTCTGCTGGAACACCCAGGAACCTGTGGCAGCAGACCTAACAGCTCCTGTCCCTGTTATCATCACCACTGGCTCCTGATCCGACTGGCCCTTAAGACTGGAGACCTGGGTAAAATCAACAGGGCATACGGAGCAGGCGGTGCAGCAGCCATACTGGACTTGGAGGAGTACAACCAAGAGTTTAAGAGTAATGAGGGCAACACTATCACAGCAGGGGGCAGCTGTGAGGGCATCTCCACATCTGAGTCTCAGGGGAAGGGCCTTGCACCTCTCTCAGACTGCAAAGATGAGTTTCAGAGTGTGAGCGAACCCACTTCCACTGAGCAACAAGGTGAAGAAGATGACAGTCTGGAGATGGAGAGCCCGCTAGAGTCACCCGCATCAGATTTCAAGCGCAGCTCACCAGAGGGCAAGTCTGTATTTGGAGACAGCCCGGAGCCCTATTTCTGCCCAACAGAGTCAAGTTCAACACTGTATTTCAGTGCTGACCCTCAGTCTCCTAGCAGTGCAAGTAACCCCCGTTTGGACCGAGACATTGGGGCTCTGGAACAGGGGGTGCGGCTCAACTCCATCCCTAGCGATCCAGCACTTCACAGAGATGTCCGGGGGCTCAAGGGCCGGGTTGGGCCCCGTTGCACTTCAACTCCTAAATTAGACTCTGGAGTGCTGGATTCTTCATCCAGTGTTCCTCATCTCACAGGTCCCCGGAGGCAGCTCATAATGTCCCGAAGAGATGATGATGATAACTTCTAGCTTTCTCTTGATAGAATCAGGGAAAGAGCAACAGTGACTTATCCAAAATGTGAGCTATCTGGATCTTGTTGTAAAATGGCTGAAATTTTACACCAAGAGTCTGAATATTCAGTACACTGTGGGGCATATGCTTAACTATCCTGTGCTCTAATTATAAACAATTTTCGAAGCACTACATTGAACATATGCTAGACACACTAATACGAATCCTGGCATAAAGATGATAAAGGTCGCAAAGTGGTATGTGGAGCTCGGACACACATTCTACCTAACATTTATTCAGTTTGTTATTTTAGTAGCCGTTAATTTAAAGGATATACTGTGCAAACTGGGTCTGCTGGACTATAATTATCTGTTAATGAAGCAGTGACAAGTAACATCAACAAACAGAAAACATGTAACTGCTTTGTAATCTGTAAAGAAATGTGATCTTTTTAATGTTATGCACTTTACAAATGCATAATAAAAGCACTTCAGTGCAGCAAGGAGGTACTCTTAAAAGCAACTGGGTTAGGGGGGTCCGACTTCAGTGTCATTATTATTTTTCAGCGCAGGCCAGAGTTCCTCTGGCTTTTTTAAAGCACAAATATATCTTGCTGTGATTTTATTTGTTATTCACATTAACGAATAATATGCTGTATTTTTTGTATAACCTTGTTGACTGGTATCGCTTTAAGCAGAGCCAGTGTATTAACTTGGCAAACTGTATTTGATGTTTTACATGTTGACCATGTAATTGTTGAAATGTTTCTGAAAAACTGTCTCAGGCACTGACAGCTTTCAAATGTCAGATGTGAAAACGAAAAGATGCAAATTAAGTACATTTAGTGACTTTTTATGTGCTCTTGGTTGCTTTTGTAATTTCGGTTATTTAAGGGGTGGAATTCATAAACTACGGAGTGGAATTGTATTGAGTTTTCTGTTGCCTCTGAAATTTTCAATTTTCAGTGATGTGTAAGGCCGCTGGTGGCTTGAAACAAGCAATAAACCGCCTCCATGTTGTTTTGGTGCTACTAGAGTAAAGTGTTTTCTGTTATTTCAGCAGTAATCTGCGTTCCTGTACTCGTGCTGAAGGTAGATGTCCTGCAGGCAGCATGTTCGCTCAGGTTGAACTTTTCTTTGTCAGACTGAAAAGTCGAAATGCCTCAAAGAAGGTATTTATGGAACTGCCGCTTTAAGAAGTCGCGCATGCGCAGGCCAGTTAGAAAGTTAACTCCTGAACTTCGTAGTCAGAAAAATTCTGAATTATAAAATAGCTGGGAAAACACTATCTACTGAACATGGCATTTCGCCGAAGAAATAAGAGTTACCCTTTCTTCAGCCAGGAATTCCTAATTCAAAACCATGCGGACATCGTCTTCAGTTTGGTGATTTTCATTTTGATTGGATTGATGTTTGAGGTGAGATGAACTCACATTCTCTTTTCTTCCCTCGTCTCAGCTGATTTAAGATGGCAAGCCTGCAGCGCAGCCAGTGATGTCAATGCGAAAATGAATCGTATTCAGCCGAAGTCATCTTCTCTGGAAATGAAAACTGCTTCTTGACCCACATCTGTATCATCTTGCCTTCTCTGCTTCGCGGATATGGTGGCGACTTGCTGCAGATCCACAACTTTTGTACTGACTTTAAATCTTTGCGAGTCAAACTGTAGGTTGCAAGATATTCGCAGTAACAAAAAGACACAACTGAAGTAGCAGCATATAAACTGCAACTTAATATGTTCACTGTTAGCTTTGTGTACCTTTCTCTTGAGATTTTAACTCCAAAGTAGCTATGTTTAAACATGAAACTCTTGTGCTGGCAAACACCGGGTGAACTGTTTAGCCACATAATGTTACACTTTACCCTCTGGTAATATGTTGTTCTAGTTTCCAGTAAAGACAATCCGTTGCAACATTTAACTTTTAACATTTGTTAACTAGAGAGTTACAGCCTTGCGTAAAAAGTTTTACCCTTCAAACTAAAGGCATTGCTGTCGACTAGTAATGACTTCCTGGGAGCGGACAGAAGTCCGGCTTTTATTTTGAACATTGTAAGCGGAAGCTACTTGGCTTTTTGGCTCATTCTTTACGTGGCTCGTTCAGTGCCACGTCTCAATGTTTGAAGCGCTGCTGTGTGTGTGTGTGTGTGTGTGTGTGTTGCGCTCATGAAGACCTGAAGGCATGTGACCACTGAAATAGAAGGGGATTAATTAGGGGCTGTATTACGGTTAACAGTTCCCCCAGTGTCCGGACATGCCAGGCCTTTGCATTGGCATTTCAATCCGGAACCCTGCTTCTCACACAGCTGGCCGTGTGAAAAAGAAGTAGGGGATTTCCTTCATTTTTCTCATTTAGGAAAAAAAAACACACAAGAGTGTCACAGTTCTTTAAACCGAGTCTTGTAGCAGGTTTGTTTTTTTTTTTTTTTGGGCCATGAAAAGTCACCTGCTTCACTGGTGGACAAGGAATGACTGGTGATGACTGAACTGTGATTTGCAAATTGTGTTCCTTCAGGGGTGTCAAAAAAGAAGAGTTTTCTCACTTCGTACCATATATCTGCTTACAGGTGTCTTTTGTACAGGGCTGCAGCTCTCAATTTGAGTAATAGCTGAATATAGATGTCAACAGCACTCACAATGTAGCCTGATTTTTCTAACCAATCTTTGTCAATTATAGTAATAAAAATTACATCTATGGACAAATTCTCATGTGAAAGTCCTTGTTTCTTTGAACTACGCAATTCTTATAGATATGAAGCCAGCAAAATGGATCACAAGATGACACCAATTTATTTTGAAAGGTCACGGTAAGTTCATCATGTTGCATCTTAGTGGAGATGCATTCAAGAGCATGCCAGGTCAATGCAAGCCTTGTCACGCTGCAGAGTTTTCTAGCCGCACATCAGAACAAATATCATTCCAAGCAACCAAGTACAATGCAAGTGAAGATGAGTGACAGTATTAACTGAACTTTATTGAACTATGCTGCTAATTGCCATCTCCTCTAATTTCCAGGCAACAGCCAAGACGGCTATTCTGTTCATTCAGCCACAGTACAATGTCACCACACTATCACCAGGTATGCATAAGCACTGCAAGGCCAGCATTTCTGACATTTCAAAGTAATTAGATATGTTGGCATTGCATGCCCTGTCGTTTTATTTATCTATAAAGGTATTCACAGTACGAACACTCCTGTCCATGGATTTGTTAATGTCGATGGTCTGTGATTGCAAAAGGTGGTTTACTTTGCTCCAGGATGTTTAACACACCTGTGATTGTAAACCCACTGCATGTGTGTCACCACTCCTATCTGTGTGCTTAGAGGGAGAGGTGACGTTGTACCATTATGGATGGAAGGACTGCGCCACCATCCTCTTCTATTTTTTCATTGTCATCATCCTACATGCAGTAGTGCAGGAGTATCTTCTGGATGTAAGTACTTGATTACTCTGACACATTAGTGCATCACAACACTTAGCACAAAGGGTCTTTTTTTGTCAAAATGATGGATCTGAAAGCGATAATCCAAAGAATATTCTAACTGCACTGAAAGAAGCATATTAAAGTACCTCTAGAGACAAATAACAACAAGACGAGAGAAAAGCTTGTAAATAGATTTCCTTTTAGCAAAATCAGGAAATAAATAATATTCAGCATTAACATGTCATTATTATTTGACAGTCTTGTACAGAATAGGAGCTCCCGTAACAGAACTGCTCAGTTAAAACTAAAGTAAATATCCATTCTTTACTGATATTGTATTTATAATCTGTGGTGGATAGGACTCAAGTACATTTACTCCTTTACATGTACTTACTAAAAAATACCTCTGAGAATAGCTGTTTTTCAGAATACTCTTACTCAGTTACATTTGGGATGAAAAAATGTACTTCTACTTAGTTACTTAAGGCCACACCTCAATGAATAGGCATAAGAAAAGTTAAAATTGTAAAAATGTATAAAATAATCAATTAAAATAAAGGAAGACCTACATAATCAAGTAAAATATGAACTATGAATAAACAAAGCAACAAAATGAGCATATATGTACAAAAGCAAACTCAAAAATTAACAAAAAGAGGAAAAAATTAGCAACATTAACAAAATGCTTCGAATGATCAAGAAAACTGAAGAAAACAGTCAAGTGAAATGATAAAATTAGAGTACATAGTCAGTACAAGTGACCGACGTAAGCAAAAGTGAAGAAAATAATCAAGTAAATTAACAAAAAAATCCACAAGACAAGCAATAACATGAGCAAAAACGATCAAAATAATCAAGGTAGTGAACAATAATGAACAAAATAAGCAACAAAGCTAAACAAAAAGCGAAGTAAAAGTGAATAAAATGAGCAGTACTGGAAAAAGAAAGTAACGCAAGTTAAAAAATGAACAAAATAATGTCAAATGAATAAAATCAAATGTATATTTCAATATATGAGGCTGCAATAAATTCCATGTTATGAAGTTACTACTTGAGTAGTTTTTTATCAGATACACTTTTACTATTAATCAAGTACTGATGTTAAGCTGTACTTCTACTTGTGCTTGAGTCATTAGGATTAGAAAGTAACAATACTTTAACTTGAACACTGTTTCTGTGTACTCTACCCACCTCTGTCGATAATTTTGAAAGTACTGTTTCATTGAATTTTGTTCATGCAAACCTACATGACTTGTTCATTTCACTGGCTGTGCACACAATTCCAGGGTTACGGTGTATTTAATTTTGAAACCGATCATTAACACAGAACTTGTATGGCATTCATAGTCATCTTCTGTTTGGTAGACTGTTATGCAAAGTAGAGTATGTTGAATAATTTGCCTTTTGAAGTCTGTGTATTGTTCTCATAGTAACACCAAGGTGTTATTTGATGTTGTGTAGTTAAGATATACTGTGTCTTGAAACCAGGGTATGGGCAGTTTCTTTTCTCGATGTTTGCACCTGCATGCAAATTTTTGGGCTTGAACTGACCTTTAAAGCTTAACAGTTTGAGTCATAGTCCATTAAAAAACAGATGAGCTGTATTTATGCCGGGGCGACTAAATCAGACTGAAAACAGGCTGACTTTGCTCTGGCGCTCTTTGAATAGACTTTAAAGACAGGAAGAGAAAGAAACATTTGATCCATTTGAAAGTGTGAGCTCTTGTGTCATTGTTAAGAAGTAGGCCAGCCAAGAGGAATGAGTTTTTATTTTAGCACAATCACTGTGGCTTCCAAAGTGTCTTGAACGGAATTCTTCTTGAGAGCAGAGTTTGCAATAACAGCCAGAAATAGTAACTGCTGTCTCTTCTTGGCTTAGTTATTTGCACTGCCATGACACTTCCTTGTACATGACAATGACAGAGTCAATGTGTCACCTACAATGACTGCATGTTGCATTCTCGTCATCCATTGTATTATTCTCTTTTCAGAAAGTCAACAGACGTCTTCATCTCTCCAAGAGCAAGAATACCAAATTTAATGAGTCGGGCCAACTGTGCGTGTTTCACTTGGTTTCCAGTGTGTGGAGTTTCTACATCCTCATAACGGTGTGTGACATTTAACTTTAATAAACCGTTCAGTGTCTGCTGACGGGAAATGTCATATGCAGTATGCTCTTTCAGGCTTTTAAGGAGAACTAGTGTATTTCCTTTGTGGTCTTTTGACAAACACAGACACACTTCCTAATATATCCTACACAAACAATGACTAACAATATGAAACACTTGTTCTTTTGTTATTTTAAATGTCTTCTCACAGGAAGGATATCTTCTGCATCCCAGCAGCCTTTGGGAGAACTATCCCCATGTACACCTCAGGTATGACTATCAGTGATCAATACAGGAATTGAATTCCAACTGATTATGGGATGATATTGAAATTATTTCCTGTTGGATTACTTAATTTTTGCTATTACCTCCATTTGTAGCTGTGAAGAAAGCAAATATTCACTATAAAAATATGAATTGTCTCTCGAAGGCCTTTATCACACAATATTGGTACTATCAAAATTTCATATCACATGAATTCATAAAGAAACCTTTATTGTTCAGCTGCTCTTTCTCTGCATATTGATACACTAATCACAGGAATATTATAGACCTTTAACAGCCATTTACATTATTAATCCATCTGCTATTTTAGTTACTAGTGAAGCTGCGCTACCAATCAAAAGTTTGGACACACTTTCTATCTTCGGTGTTTTTACTTTTTATTATTTTCAGCTTTTTACATTAATACTAAAAACTAAGCTGTGGAAGAATTCATATGAAATAAATCTGTAAACACGTGTTAGAGAACACAAACATGTTTTATATTCTAGATCATGACATCGTCTCATCACATTTATTAGGCGGTCACCTGAAACCATCCTGTTTATAGGGGTACCTTCTTAAGAGTTAATTTGTTCCATTTCTTGCTTTTTAATGTGCTGTAGACCATCAGTTGTCTTGTGCAGAAGAAGGGTGGGTACAGAGTCAGTAGCCCTCTTATTGGCTACTACAACTACTGTACAAATGCATATTATGGAAACACTCAATTAAAGGTGCATTCTACCATGTTGAGAAACTAGCTTGTAGCCGATCATTTATGGCGGACTGCTTTTAGAAAGGTCACCTGCCAGTCAACATAGCTTTCAACCTCACAGTTATCAAGCTAGTACGTTTGTCTTTTGTTTAGTTCCTGTTTTGCCTGTACCATATTTGAAGGAATCTTAAATGCAGACTTCCCTTGGTCATCCTGTGGTTACATAAGCTAACCTAGTTGCTATCTACAACTGTTTTCAACCCCCCATATGTGCACAAGTTTGTGCACGTGTGAGGTTGTAAGCTATGTTGACGAGGAGTTGGCCTATCTAATCAGTTATGGCGGACCGCTACAATTGATCGTTTACTAACTCATTTCTCAGCATCAGAGACTATATCTTTAAGTAAAGAGAAAAGACAAACCATCATTACTTCAGCAAATGAAGTCAGTCAAGCTGAAAAAGAGAACTGCCCCCAGTTCTTGAGATTTTTCATATTTCAGAGGGCTCTTTATTTCTTAAAGTAATGATGGACTGTCTTTTCTTTTTACTGACAAAAAAACACAACCGAAGATATTTAAAACCATACATGTGAGAACTAACAGCGCTACTGAAAGGCATTGTGTTTGAGAACTGTGTTGCACTGACTCTATTTCTGCTCCAGGTTTCAGGTGAAGTTTTTCTACCTCACTCAGCTGGCCTACTGGCTGCATGCCTTGCCGGAGCTCTACTTTCAGAAAGTACGCAAGGTCAGTAAGGAGACCATGGGAACTGGAGTCCTAGAGTGAGACTAGATGAGCTGTGTTTGTGTGTATGCATGTGTGTATTTTTCATGCACTGTATCTACATTAGACAAAGGGTAAGACAGAACAAAAGGTTCCAGGATTTGAAAATCTGATATGTTTCTGAATAAAGACGGTTTTGTTTTTCAGGAGGAGATTCCTCGTCAGCTCCAGTACATCTGCCTCTATCTTCTACACATCTCTGCAGCCTATTTGTTGAAGTAAGCATCCACAAGCAGGACATCTTGAAAGACTACAAATTCAAAGTCTATGCGTGAATTGTGAGAAAGTAGTAATGTAACCAGTTGTAGATCAGAGTTGGAAGTGGTAGATTGAACCATGACAATGACCTGCAGCTGCCAATCTCTGCAGTAATGAGCTACAGTGTGACTGATATTGTTACTGCTTTCAAATGATGCAGATGCTTGGTTATGGTTAACAGCATTATTGAACTGTAAGAATGTTTTCCATCTTTGTCACCTCTGGCACTGGGGACACAGAACACAACTTTCACAGTCGTTATCGATTTTGAAAAGACTTTTAGAGTACTAACTGACTGGTTTCAGCAGATATTTTCATGAGGACTGAAAGACTGGGGTTCACACATTTAACTGCGCTTGATGAGGGATCATAGATTTGTCAAACCAACGGCAGCAACTGAACACATTAAAGTCTTGTGCAAACTCTTGCAAGAGTGACCATGTCTACAAGAGTGACATTTGAAAGGGTAAACAAACATGGGTGATAAACAGCTTTCTGTTGCTGTTATTTGCACAGCTATGTGTTCTGAGAAATCCCAAGAGGAAAAAAAGGGTATGGCTTCTGATATTGCCGCTATTTCCTGTCGTCGTCGTCTTCTTCGGATGCCATTTCCTGTGTCCCATCTACTTTTTTTCATTGGCTGTTGGCAACGTTTGATTGCAGTTGGGTCAGTAATCAGTGCACACTACCCAACTGCATCCAGTCTGTTCAGAAAATTCAAACATTTTCAATTGACTCCATCTGTGGTCAGGTCAAGTCTGTTCTTATACACTTGCTGATTCAAATCTTTATCCGTCACACTAACAGATTTCTGTACCAACTAGTCACGTCGACAGTTCCCAACTAGTGCTGACTGGTGCAGACTCTGCTCAGCTATGAATTGTGGGTAAAGTTGGGCAAAAAAATCTTGGTGTGTCCCCAACTTAACTTTCTGCTCCTCTCTCCTTCCCCGTATAGTTTGAGCCGTGTAGGTCTGGTGCTCTTCTTCCTCCAGTATGTGTCAGAGCTGGGCTTCCATATTGCCAGACTATTCTACTTCACTGACGAGAGCCACCAGAAAATGTAAGTCAGCTGATTTCATGTGGTTTTTGTTTGTGTCAGAAATATTGTAGGCCATAAACCCCATTTTTTTCTCTGCTAAGCAGTCATGAGTTTTCAGTCTGTTTGTGACTCTTGGTGATTTTATATTTTTATTACATTGTTTGGTGTGGTGAACACTAACTGGCACTGTGAAGCTTCACATCTTTTTTTTTATTTTTTTTTTTATTGTCCATAACTTGACTGTATATCATACATCAGGTTTGACCTGTGGGCGGTCAGCTTTGTGTTTACACGGATGGCTACTTTGACCCTGATGTTCCTGGCCGTTGGGTTTGGTTTGGCTCGTGCTGAAAATCAGGGGCTCGACTGGGAAACTGGCAACTTTAACACTGTCCTGATAAGGTACGTCTTTATCTGTTACCACAGACAGTAACGTGTGAATTGTATCTAGAATCAGTGGATAATCATTCATTTTATGGAATTGCTATTAAGTTTTACAGCAACCAGTTAAAATGCACTTAGGGCCCATAAAAATGAAATCCTGTTGACAGTTTAACTTAAGTTTTATGGTTTTACAACATTTATTTACAGTGAATGTCTGCTATGAAAACTTTGTAAATACAGTGCTAAAACAATTATCAGTACAATATACAACACAATCAGAATTCATCATTATATGCAGTAACATGTCTAGTAATCATGTGAATCCATGACAGCACTGCACAACATGAAAATTAAAATAACTGGAAAAATTAAACAGCCCTGATCTAATTTTCAAGTTTAAGTAGAGCAAAAATAATTGTCAGTTCCTAAGAGATTAAATAAATAGTACTCATAGAAGATGCACTAGAGCCAACAAGTTATATTAATTTAAAATGCCAATCCTGAGACACAATGAAACGGCTAATTTTCCTGCGTTGGGCCCCTTCAGGATGACTGTTCTACTACTGGTATGTTTGACCCAGTCTTGGCTACTCTGGAAGTTTATCCGCTTCCAGCTGAGGCGCTGGAGAGAGTTCAGACATGAACAGACTGTACGGAAGAAGGCTGCCACAAAGCAAACCCTACGGCCATTGAAGAGAGACTCATGTGAGTATATTTGGTAGTACAGTGTGTCATCCGTATTAAATGACAACAGGACTTTTTGTTTTTTGGAATACCGTGTTCCAGAATGGGACTGTCATAACTTGTTTCTTATTGCTTTTATTTGTTCTGATTTGCATTAGCACAAATCCCAACCTCTCATCTGTCTCTTTCATCTAGTTGGACATCATGAAAATGGAGTTCTTAAAGCCGAGAATGGAGCCTCTCCTCGGACCAAAAAACTCAAGTCTCCCTAAGATAACGTACTGAGTGGCCTGAACAGTGGCCTTAGCTTGAGCTAAGGTTTCTCATCAGCACAACAGGGAAGCTTGTGATCACTGGCCATCAAGCTTCTGGTTGAGTATGTCCTGAGATGTTACAGGGACTCAGTCGCTACAGACTTAGGCTTGAATGCTGGAAAATGAAATGCAAGGAAATTCCTTGAGCCCAACAGACATTTACTCTTCTCATCATATCAGTATTTTTTTATACAACCGCGCAGCCTGCTATCCCACCCTAAGGAGCACCATATGCAGAAAGATTATGATGTAAAGTGAACACAGCATGTGGCCACACATGGTCCTGTGTGTGTACATGTTGAATGTGTTGATGCATATCCTCATACATAAGTACTGTACTGGTTGTAGTGTTGTCCGATGTTGCAGCTGTTTTCAGCTTTTGCCACTGAACCGGCTTTGCTTGTTTTCTGCTCTTGTCCATTGAAGCAGAAACATGTTAGTGATGACATGGTAAGATATGAGCTTACTGTATGCTGACCTGAACCTTATCCCCAAGAATGACAGGGAAGGAATCAGGCCAGCCATTAGAGCGGTCACTTTGTCTCCTCACGATGATTCCTGTCTGTGTTCAATCTTTTTCATTTTTCACTGGTTATAATTGATTATAATTAATTATACACTTCCAGCCTTATGTTGGATATTACAGCATGCCATTCCATTTTTTTCTTTTGTTTTAATTGTTTTGTTAATTTCTTATAAAATAAAGCAATTTTCTGAAAAGCTGTGAACACTTGTTGGTTGTAAGAACATAGTTTGTTTGCATTCTTCACATTATTTTCTTTATCTAATACTGTATTACCTTCTTCCTGCTGTCTTTAGTTTGAGGCAGCTGACCTCTGGTCTTAGGAGCAGAGAAGGTATTTGGAGGTCAGCCACACTAACAGACAGTAGCTGTACTTCACAGCCCTCTAGGAGCTGTCAGACCCTAGTTAACAAATCACCATATTCTGTATCTGTTACAGGAAACACACTGGAAAAGCACTGATTGAAGTTTTTGCGGTCATTTTTAATTGTCAGATTTCACAAAGGGAGTCGGACACTGAACAAAAATATAAATGCAACACTTTTGTTTTTGCTCCGATTTTTCATGAGTTGAACTCAAACAATGGAAAACTTCTTCTGTGTACATAAAAGGTCCATTTCTCTCAAATATTGTTCACAAATTTGTTTAATTCTAGAACCTCTCCTTTGCTGAGATAATCCATCCATGGCAAAGGTGTAGCAAATCAAGATACTGATTAGACAGCTTGATTATTGCACAGGGTTGCCTTAGGCTGACCACAATTTAAGATCGGCCTAAAATGTGTAGTTTTATCACACAACACAATGCCACAGATATCACAAATTTTGAGGGAGCGTGCAATTAGCATGCTGACTGCAGAAATTCTACCAGAGTTGTTGCCTGAATGAATGCCTGAATTGAATGTTCATTTCAGCCGTCTCCAAAGGCAAAATTTTGGCAGTACATTTAACTGGCCTCACAACCACAGACCACATGTACCGTATTTTCCGCACGGTAAGGCACACTTAAAATCCTTTATTTTTCTCAGTGCGCTTTATGGTGTGGAGCGCCTTAGGCCAGCCGCACACAGAGAAACGCGACTCCTCTCAACTCAGAGTTGAGTTGGGATCTGTCATAATTGAAGGAACCCTGCACACAGCTGCAGATTGACAGCACGCATGCCTGGGAACTGGCGCCATCTATTGACAGTAAACCGTGATTGCGTTGTGGGCGGTTGTGACACACATGTCCAGCAATGATAAAAGTCGCCAAGTCGGAGTCTTGAGTCTTGGCGATCCGGTTGAATCGCCATGATTTCTGTCGGGACGTCGTCAAGACTGAAAAATCTGGGTCGGGAACCGCCGCATATCAAGCCGATTTCCAGTTCAGTTCAGTTGAGATGAGTCGCGTTTCTCTGTGTGCGGCCGGCTTTATATATGGATTTATTCTGGTTCGTGCTTACTGACCTCAAAGCAATTTTACCGTATGTGGTACACGGTGCTCAAAAATCTGTCAAAATGTTTTAGTACAGTACGACTTTGCCGCACCACTTGTAGGAGCATTTCGGTAATCGGGAGCCTCGCAGAGTGATACGTACTGTGTCGTACGTATCACCTATACGTGACACATATACGGATAGGTGACACGTATACATGATGCGTACGACCATATTACTGGTGCAGTGATACTGGTACGAAGCGACACAGAGACATGCTCAAGAAGCGGATTTCAAACTCACCGAACAGAGGCAGAGAGACAACTTGGAGCCCATCTCCACTCCGGGGGGCTTAACCAAAGAACTCCAATCGCCAGACACCGGCACCAACAGGTTGAACAACCCAAAGCGCAGGAGCACCGGACGACAGAAGGCGAACACACACTCACCAAGACACAGAAGCAACGCCGGGCGAGCCACGCCACCACTCGCCAATGGACTGCGGAGGCACCTGTCCCAAGTGCCATCCGAGCCCCCATGAAAGCCGGAACCACCACCGAACAGCCAAGCAATATCAAGGAGACCGACCTGGACAATGACGAGAGGGATCCGGACCCACCCAACGCTGAAACCGTCCAATTGCCAAACAAAGACACCAAAGACGAAGAACCCGATGGGCCCGCGGGAGAGGAACGAACCCAAAAAGTGAGTGTACCATATTGTTTTGTATTTTATGTGTTACAACTGAACAATATTGAAAGTTATGGCATTGTGAATGAGTTGAATAGAGTTTGACTTATTTAACTTTTGCGTTGCTTAATGCACCTTATAATCCGGTGCACCTTATGTATGGAAAAAGGTCATAAAATGGATCCTTATTTGATTGTACGCCTTATAAGGCGGTGTGCCTAATGGAGCGGAAAATACAGTAACCACACTAGACCAGGACCTCCACATCCAGCAACGGCTGCAACAATCGGTTTACATAACCAAAACATTTCTGCACAAACTGTCAGAAACCATCTCAGGGAAGCTCATCTCCTTGCTTGTTGTCCTCATTGGGGTCTCTACCTGACAGTAGTTCATCGTCATTACTGACTTGAGTGGGCAAACATTCAATAGCATCTGGCACGTTGGAAAGGTGTTCTCTTCATGGATGAATCTCGGTTGTCACTGTACAGGGCAGATGGCAGGCAGCATGTATGGCGTCGTATAGGTGAGTGGTGTTTGCTGATGTCAGTGTTGTGAATCGAGTGGCCTGTGGTGGTGGTGGGGTTGTGGTATTGGCAGGCATGTGTTATGTACAACGAACCCAGGTGCATTTTACTGATGGCATTTTGAATGCACAGAGATACAGTGATGAAATACTGAGGCCCATTGTTCTGCCATTGATCCACAACCATCGCTTCATGTTGCAGCAAGATGATGCACAGCCCCATGTTAAAAGGATATGTACATGATTCCTGGAAGCTGAAATCATCCCAGTTCTTGCATGGCCAGCATACTTACCTTACATGTCACCCACTGAGCATGTTTGGGATGTTCTGGATCGGTGTATATGACGGCGTGTTCCAGTTCCTGCCAATATCCAGCAACCTCACACAGCCATTGAAGAGGAGTGGACCAACATTCCACAGACCACAATCAGCAGCCTGATCAACTCTATGCCAACTGCACGCTCCCTCAAAATTTGCGACATCTGTGGAATTGTGTTGTGTGATAAAACTGCACATTTCAGAGTGGCCTTTTATTTTGGCCAGCCTCAGACAC
The DNA here is from genome assembly GCA_029823295.1 of Pseudamia nigra. Classification (NCBI taxonomy): domain Eukaryota; kingdom Metazoa; phylum Chordata; class Actinopteri; order Kurtiformes; family Apogonidae; genus Pseudamia; species Pseudamia nigra. The sequence continues at coordinate 20,030 of JAQQAE010002226.1, forward strand.
ACCTTTCGTGCCGTCTAATTAGCATCTTGATATGCCACTCCTGTGCCGTGGATGGATTATCTCAGCAAAGGAAAAGTGCTCACTAACAGATTTAGACAAATTTTTGAACAATATTTGAGAGAAATTGTGTACATAGAAAAAGCCTTCAAAGTTTGAGTTCAGCTTATGAAAAATGGGAGCAAAAACAGAAGTTTTGCGCTTATATATTTTTTTAGTGTAGTTGTCAGCTTTCAAAGGACATCATCAAGATGGCTCAACTTTATCTTCACCTGAGAAAGAAAAAAAAGAAAAACATTGGAAGGAAGAAGTCAAAAAATACACAGAATCAGGACAAAACACACAAACAGCTGCCCTTCTGCAAAACCATTAGTGAAAAAGTTTAGATAAGCATGTTTTTCAAACCAACTGGTGGATTTTACCATTTTGCTTGTCAACTGCCATCCCTGCACGGAACCTCTGTCGCAGAGACTCCAGGGTCTGAGTAGGGATCTGTTCTGCAATGGTCTCCAGATATTTAAGCACATACTCATCAGCGTCGGTCAGCACAAAGCGGTGGCTGAAAACTAAGGCAGACAGAGTGGAGAGGGATAAATGTTTTTGAATTATATACCATTGGACACTTAAAATAACACAACATTCTGGACAGTGCTCAAATGTACCCTCTACAGTGGATCCAATAAGTAAGTCTGCAGGTGAGTAGAACTCAGGATTATCCACAGAAGAGCCGGGCTTTGCGATACGTGTCTTTTCTAGGAACTTTCCACCAAGGACTCCTGAATTGCGTGTCGGTTTCTCATAAATACTGATCATGTCATTTGCGAGAAAGTAGGACAGCACAAAACGTCTCTGATCATCATCATCATCGTGAAGCCGGGACTCCTGGGACGGGAGCACACAGAGAAACAAAGAAGACACATTATTTGAAGTTGTCTGTCCTAAAATAATTAAGTCCTACATTAGAGTGAAATACTGTATACAGTGGGTGCAAATGTTTAAGCCCCCCTGGTCAATATTTTGATTAATGTGAATGAAACCAGGGGAAGATGAAATCATCTCCAAAAGGCATGAAGTTGCAGATGAGACATTCCCATTATACGTCAAAAAAGTCAGGGTTTATTTTTTATCTTTTACATTCTTAAAATAACAGAAAAGGAAAAAAAGGCCACAACAAAGGTTTGGGCACCCTGCATAGTTAATATCTCGTAGACCCACCCCTGGCCAGTATTATAGCTTATAAACACTTTTTTTAGCCAACCAAGAATCTTTCAATTATAGTTTGAGGGATTTTTGCCCATTCTTCTTTACAAATAGAAATTTTCACCACGGGTGCATAAACATTTGCACCCACTGTAATAAACCAGCAGCAATGGTTTACCTAATGAACACCTTTGCAGTATTTTAAGAGCATTTACCACATTTTATCATTTAAATGTATAGGATAATAAGATCTAACTAGAAAATTTCATGGAAAATTTAGACTGCACCTGCTAGTCGCGGCAGAATCTGTCTTAAATGATAGTGCTTCCTGAATCCCACAGCAACTGAGAATCGTTATGACAACTTTGTGATTTCTGTCAATGGCAACCTCAGCCCCGCTTGTAAGACAGGCTTTCTGACAAAGTTTCTGTGCTGCAAACCCTTGCTCAGATCATTAAATGTCTTCACCAGTAGTGATGGGTTTGTCTGAATGCACTCATATCATTTTTATGTAAGTTCATAGTAAAATGTGTGAGACAGAGCAAAGTAAACAAGTGATAGTTTAACCAGTGTCCTCTAAAACAGGAGTTGGATGGAACTTCTGTCACTCTGAGGCTCGGCGTTTAAATTCTGTAAGTCACTAGAGTTTGACCAAATGTGGCTACATGTCCGATGAAAATTGTGAGCCTGTTATGAACGGTCCCTCGATTCTGTCAGTTACATTCCAACTCTAACAAATATTCTGTCCCACTGACTCCCATCGTAAACTTGAAAAAAGGCTGAAAATCCCCCAGAGGTTTCATATTTTTCAATAAACCGCAAAAATAAATAAGAGCACATGATTCCCACACTTTAGACACATTTTGATGCATAATTTGTGAGGGTTTTCTCAAATTTCTGTTGCATGAAATTTGTACAGGAATAATAAACACACTGAATAATGTTTTCCTTCTATGTATTGCAAAGCAGGTACACAAAAATATGAATGAAAATGACCAAAAGGGAACAAAATCATCTTAGAAAATGAGTAAAAAAACCAACAAAATAATAAAAATGAATAAAAAGTGGGCAAATGTATCAAGAAAATGAACAAAATATTCAATGAACAGAAACATGCAATATAGCCAGGGGAATGAATGGCAAAACCATAAACCAAAGTAATCCAACAAAAATAAATCACAATGAGAGCAGCCCTACATTGGGGGAAGGCAGGTCTACAGGAAGCAGCCAAACACAGTGAGATGTGTCCTCACCAGCTTGGCGGTGTAGCGCAGCACTTTGTTGTTGTTTTCCAGCTGCTTTACCAAATTCTTTTTCGGACGTTCCGGTATGAGGGAGACACAGTTCTGAAGTGTGTCCTCAGAAGACCCAAAACCAGTGTGAGAGGGGATTTCCTGTAGAAATAGACCACATGATGAGAAACAACACAGATACAGATATGGATAAAATTGTTGGTACCCTCTGTAAATGACAGAAAAACCCACAATGGTCACAGAAATAATTTGAATCCGACAAAAGTAATAATAAATAAAAAAAATTATGAAAATCAGACATTGCTTTTGAATTGTAGTTCCAACAGAATTATTTTAAAAAACAAACTCACGAAACAGGCCTGGACAAAAATGATGGTACCCCTAGAAAAGACTGAAA
>JAQQAE010002227.1:0-22873 GCA_029823295.1 Pseudamia nigra
AAAATGACCCAAAGTTTGCCATAAAATCAGTAAAGTCTTCGGGACGTTTGCGTTTGTTTTCCATGACGCTGTAGACGCAGCTTCTGCTGTTCAGCGCTTCCTGATGACGTACAGACGACGTGATGACGTCTGTACATGGGCCATCGCGCCGAGGCACCGAGTAGTGTGAGCAGAAACGCACAGAATTCTGGGAAGGTGTGAAGTGGGCCCTGGCGCCGCTCGAGCCAAAACGGCCCTAGTGTGAGTACGCCCTGAAAAAGATCTCGGAAATATGGCTTTATTGAGAGTGTTGTTCTTAGACATGAATCATTTCATGTTTAAGAACAAAAATTGTCAGATGTTGAATGATGAATGCAGGTAAAATGTTCATACTGCTAGATCTCACACCGCTACTTCAACTTACCCACATCTGACCGTTTTATCATAGTTTCACAAATGCACAGGTTCTTTGTCCACGTCTGCTTTGTCATTTCCTTTGTCTGTTCTTTTAATTTGTAGGTTTATAGCAGCACAGAACATTTGGCAACACCATCGAACCTGAGCTTCTCGTCGGATCGTAGCCACAGCGAGGAGAAGGAGGACCGCAGTGACGCAGGAGGACTCAGTCCCTCCCAGAGTCCAGCAGAGGGCACCGTGGAGCGCAGACACCCTGGACGAATGGCCAGGTACAGGAAACAGGGTTAAGAAATGGAAAGAGGACAGCAATTAGGTCCATTGTTTGTCTGTAAGTCTAGAACTTAACTAATACTGAATTTTTTGTGCAAGTTCCTAATGTTGACGACTAGAGATGATTTTATTTTGGTTGTTGGAGGTCAAAAGTGAAGGTGGGAAACAGTCATGAAATTCGAAAATTTTCATCTGAGTAACATAGGACAAAAAACATCTTTTTTTTTTTTTTTTTTTAAACCCGTCGGACTCTAGGCTGGAAGGGTGTTGTTGACACATAGGATGTGGTCGGAGTCAAACTTTGGCTTTTTGTGTAATAGCTCTTGAATGGAGTCAAAAAATGTACACCAAATGGGTGGTCTGAGGTCAGGATGATGAGCACTGCCATTTTGACACCAACTTTTATTTAGTTTTAGTCGTAGTCTTTTGCTGTTGCGCATTTAGATAACATGAAATAAAGGTTCATGCATTTTCTGAAGTTTCATTTGAATTTCTGAAGTCATAATTTTTGCGTAGATGAAAATAAACTGCTGTTAACCTGTTGTCATCTGAGGTCTTCTGTAACTGTGACATGAATAAGAGCGAAAATGGTTTCAATGTAACACCTACACTTTGAGTGTGCTGCACGTTTTCCAGGCATAGACTGTATATATTAATCATAATCTGTATATTTTACTGGACAAAGTGACCGCGACGTCACCCATTAGTTTGTGAAGGGCTGTTTTGAGGTCAATCAGTTGTCACTGCCTGGCGGCATATTGGAGCCAAAAAACAGGATGTGACCATATTTGGACGAATGGCAGCGGGGCTAACGAAGCGTTCGTGCCAGGGGACTCATGGGAAGCTAGTATTAGCCGCTAGCTTAGTGATGCAGTAAAACTTCACTACTCGGTGTCAAACAAAGTCATATTAAGGTGTTGTTAGTGTAAACACTTATCCACAGCTGCAGTCGAGTGTATGTCATGTGTAACTATGAACATATTGAATAAATAGAAGATACGAAGGTCCGAATTGGTCCGACTTCACTCGCGAGCTGTTACTATCGCGACATGTCAATCAAACCTGGGGGGCAATGACCAGGGCTGTTTAGTGAGGCCAATGGAGAAGTAAGTTTTAAGTTGTAATTCCACCGCTCGGCCCCTAGGGAACCGTTCATCCGGCCCCAAGAAGCTTTTTTTCCCCATAGAGATGCATGTAATTCTATCTGAAAATGCTAAGCGAATACATTTTTTTTTCATGGGTCATCATGGTCTCAAACGTTTTATTTGGATTATGTAATATGACTTTGTTTGACACTGTGTGGTGAAGTTTTACTGCATCAGTAATCTAACTGCTAATATTCGCTTCCCATGGGTCCTCAACGCTTCGTTAGCGCCGCTGCCGTTTGTCCAAATATGGTCACATCCTGTTTTTGGCTCCAATGTGTCGTTCAGGAAGAGACGACCTGATTGACCTCAAGACGACCCTTCAGAAACTAATGGGTGACGTCACGGTGGCTTTATCCAGTTATATATACAGACTCTGATTAATATATACAGTCTATGATGAAACCCCAGCACAGCAGTGATTTGTTGGATTATTTGCTGTAATATCTTAACGGAGCAAAAAGTTAAAGATGGACCATCATGTTACTTATTGGACGATCCATATAAAACGTTTGAGACCACGATGACCCATGAAAACAATTGATTTGCTTAGTATTTTCAGATAGCTTTTCTTGAAGCTGGATGAACGGTTCCCGAGTGTAATACCACTACAACTTAAAGTTACTTCCGCATTGGCCTCAATGAACAGCCCTGGTCGTTGCCCCCTGGATCCAGGTCATTAACGGGGGGTAGGGCAGAAACATGCAGGACACCAGCCCCTGAGGCCTGGAGTTGCCCAGCCCTGATATAGAAGGTGGCCTGTTTCACATCTTCGTGGTTTTTGTGGGAACTTTGTAATACTTAAAGCTGTAAATGGCTCATGGAGTTTTATAGCCTGGTCTGTTTGGTACCGGTGGATGTGGATCGACTTGTCCAACCGGTGTGTTGTTGGTTTCCAGCCTTCGCCCTCGGGCCTCATCAAGCTCTTCCCAGTCCGAGAGGAGCACGAGTCCTCTGGTGATGAGCAGCACCCACAGCCTGGAGACGATGCCCCGCTTCGCCCTGTCCACAGACGACGAAGGTAAATCCAGATTCTCATAGTTTTATCGACTATTTTCCTAATTTTTTTTCATTTTGTGCGCTCCACCAGGGCCTGGAAGTGATCTTTGTGCACATAACCAAAATACAACCCCCAGTTCCGGTGAAGTTGGGACGCACAATGCAATGATTTGCAAATCATTTTCAACCTATGTTTAAGTAGTTCTCGTAGCACTGAATCGCAATGTGGATTTTTCATGTCGTCCATTGTTTGAGGCAGAGTGAACTTAGGGAAGGTGCCAGACGTGCACTCAGACAGCTACTAAGTTTCATGAGGGTTGATGAACACACACCCAACACAAATAAACAACCCTCGAACTTGTCGCCTGTAGCTGAGGTGGTCGTGTCAAACCTTCGGCGAATCAGGATTCGCAGCAACAGCACTGGAGGCAAACACTCATCTCCCAAAGACCCCGCTGGACCTCGACGCTTCGGGAACCAGCTGGAGACCCCGGACAGACAGAGGCTTCCCTGTGGGGGGAAGGTCCCCAAGTCCGCTTCCGTGTCAGCCCTGTCGCTCATCATCACCACAGGTACGCGACGTTGTATTCTGACCAGGGGTGGGGAGAGTAAACGCAAACAGTACTCAAGTAAAAGGGTGGTCACTTTATAACTGCAATGACTCAAGTATAAGTACTCAAAGATAAGTTGGGACAAAAGCAAAAATGCATGATTTCCTCAAGATTAGGTGCTTATTTTGCTCATTTACTTGAGTATTTAGATGCTTTTTGCTCATTTTGCCACTTGTTTTTGTGATTTTTGTCCAATCTTGCTGGTTATTTTGTTCATTCTTGTTCGTTTATTTGGATACATTTTATGTCAATTTTTTTTGCTAATTTTGTTCCATTTTGTTGGTTTTATTGATCGATTTGTTAATTTAACTGATCATTTTGCTAATTTTTGCTAATATTGTTGCTTTTCTTCATCGTTTGATGATTTTTGACTTCTTTTGCTCATTTTTTTGCTCTTGTTTGCTTATTTTGTTAATGCATTAGATTTATTTGCTCATTTTGTTGTTTAGTTTGATGTCTTTCTTAATGTACTTGATTATTTTGTGTATTTCTGCCCGTTTTGTGGCTTTGTTCATTTCTGCTCTTTCGGGCTGACGGTGCATCTCCTCATAATGTGACTGTTCTTCCCTGTTATTTGGAGGAAAACACAATTTGTGGGGGAAAAAAACACAACAGCAGGGCACAGAAGACTTAAAGTAACATTAAAAATGTGTACAGTGTGTCTCCTTTAAGATACACAAGTCAAGTGAATAAAATCTGAGCACTTCTTAATATATTGACAAAAGAAAAACGTTTACCTCGGCGAATCATCATAAAATATATTGCACACAGTCTATTAAAACGGTGAGACGTGAACGGTGTGCTGTTGCTTTCAGATGATTCCCCCGGTGGTCTCCAGCCCAGCCCCGTCTCCCCTCGTTCTCTGTCGTCTAATCCGTCGTCGCGTGACTCCTCCCCCAACCGCGACCTGTCGCTCAGCCCCGGCAGCCTGAGGCCGCCCATCATCGTCCACACCTCAGGGAAGAAGTTCGGCTTCAGCCTCCAGGCCATCCGCGTCTACATGGGCGACAGCGACGTCTACACGGTGCATCACATGGTGTCGGTGGGTTCGCGCAGCTCTGAACATGTTGCTATATATATATACAGCCCCTTCCTGTTTCCTTGTTTTTATATATTTGTCATAATATAACCTGGGGCACTATTTAAATGATTTCATTTATTAAGGTTAAAATATTCTCTCCTAACCTGCTTGGTCTTATGTGAAAAAGTATTTGCCCCCTAAGCCTAATTATTGGTCGTGTCGCCCCTTGGCAGCAACAACTGCAATCAAGTGTTTGTGATAATTGGCGTTGAGGAGTTCACATCACTGTGGAGGAATTTTGGCTCATTTTTCTTTGCATTATTGTCTTAATTCAGCCTCACTGGAGGGTTTTCAGCATGAACGGCCTGTTTAAGGTCAAGTCATGTTTTTGGATTCATTTAGAGTTGGACGCGCTGCTGTATTTCACATCATTGTCCTGCTGTGTAACCCGTGTCCTCTCGAGCTTGAGGTTGTGGACTGATGTCCACACATTCTCCTTCAGGATTTTCTGGTACAGAACAGAACTCATGGTTCCATCAGTTACGACAAGTTGGACACGTCCTGAAGCCGCAACGCACACACCTTTCAGAAAGTTCACCTTTTGTCTCACTGCACAGAACATTTTCCAGGAGTCTTGGGGGATCATCAAGATGTTGTTAGTCAAATGTGAGACAAGCCTTTATGTTCTTTTTGGTCAGCTGTGGTTTTCACTTTGGAACCATGGATCCAGTTTTGGTTCGCTGGAGTTCTCTTTGGCCTTTTTACACCGGAAACTGACACGGTTATTGTTCACGAACCTAGTTCTGCGCATTTACACCAAAAAAAACCAAGGTTTTCAACTTGGAACCTTGGTTTACGTCTTGAACCAGAGAATAGTCAGTTCCCGAAGTGTGAACCGTAACGACATGAGTGGGTGTGAACAGACACATAGCGCGTGGTAAACAGAGCAGCAAGGAGGAATCCATGTAACCTGCTGCAGTGCTGTCAACATACCACGTGTTATTCTTCACCACCTTGTTGTTAGTAGAACATCCAACCACGTTTTTAGATGTTATGTTACACCTCCAACGAAACGAGCAGCACCACCCTGCTGATTAGAATAATGAATCTCAAAGCTGGTGTAAATGCGGCCGGTTCACTAGATGGAACCAAGGTTCCAGGAACCTGAACGGCACCGGTTCACGCACCACGTTTATTTGGTGTAAAACGGGCCTTTGTAAGCCTTTACACACTGAAAGATGTCAATGAATTTTTCTCGTCTGTTCCTGAATTTCTTTCGATGGTGACGTTTTGCTTTTTGTGTCTTTTATCCTACTTCCTGCTGTCAAACAGGTTCTATTCAAGTGATTACTGGATGCAGCAGGTGCGGCTGGTGGAAATAAACTCTGCTTTACGTGTGGTTCATCACAGTTGATTAATGATTTCATAAGAGGGGGCAAATACTTTTCAAGTAGAGAGGTAGCTTTGGATAGTTTTTTTTCCCCCTTAATAAATAAAAGCTGCATTTGTACTTACTCAGTTTGATCTGAAACATGAAAGGGTGACGAAGTACTCAAATATAACTCAGGAAGGGGGCAAATACTTTTTTTTTTTTCTTTCTCAACACACTAACCCTCTCTGCGTTGTGACAGAGCGTGGAGGAAGGTAGCGCCGCCCACCAGGCAGGTCTGTGCACCGGTGACCTCATCACACATGTGAACGGAGAGTCCGTCCAAGGCCTGGTCCACCCGGAGATGATCGAACTGCTCCTCAAGGTACACGTCTGGTTCACACGGTGTACGGAAACTCACCGGGTTTTATTGTCCTTTTTATACATTTTAATAAGTCTTCCCTCTGTTTGAAACGTGCAGAGCGGCAACAAGGTGGCGCTCCAGACCATAGCACTGGAGAACACGTCGATCAAAGTGGGCCCAGCGCGAAAGACCAAACACAAAGGAAAGATGGCGCGACGTAGCAAGAAGAGCAAGAGGAGAGATAATTACGACAGGTGAGGATCTAGTCTGCGTCGTTTACTGTTGGGTATCATGAAGTTAAACCTCTGTCCTCTGTCTCCCTCTAGTGTCGCACATACCACAAATTACAATGAAAAGATTTTTATTATCTCTCCGAGCCATAAACCGCACATTTGTATATGTACGCTTGCTATTCCGAGTGCTAAGGGGACTTCGCATGACTGTAAAGTACCAGGATGTTCAGTCAAAATGGCCTTGATTGTGAAATGCTGGACACATTTCAGCCTTAACAAGCAAATCTTGGGTGTGTGGCAGGAGGGGAGGGGTCCCCGACATGGCTGTCTGGGACCCCAAATGGCCAAATTTAAACAGTTTCTTTCTCGGCATCACTCTTGAGACTTAGGCCCATTTATGCTCCCCTTATGTGCATAAATGCATACGTGCGTATCAAACATTGTCAAACGTCGCTGCGTTCATACTCCCATGTGTACTTTACGTTAGCGTGGTTAAACAATACATCCACAAGAGGGCAGTGCCGAGTTCAGACTGCTCCGTCCTCTACTGTGGCATGACTGAAAATACAAAGTGAAAATCTTTTTGTCATGAGTCGCTATGGTCTCAAACATTTTGTTTGTTCCCTTTAGTGATCTGGTCCATCTTTAGCTTTTTGCTCCGTTATTAAGATATTATGGCAAATAATCTGACAAATCATTGCCGTGCTGGGATTTGATTGACATGTCGCTATGGTAACTAGTCTCGCCACTTGGGGTCAGATCTTTCTGTCTTCTATTTATTCAATATGTTGATAGTTTTACCTGAGATTCACTCGACTGCAGTCGTGGGTAAGTGTTTACACCAACAACACCATCACATGAATGCTTGGAGACATTTTACCGCGTCCGTAAGTTAGCGGTTAGTTAGCTTTCCTGATGCTCCGGTTGCACCGTTCATTCAAATACGGTTGCATCCTGTTTTTGTCTCCCAATATGTCGTCCAGGATGATGTCATCCCTGAGGCATAGAGGAAGCTTAGAGCTACTATCTTCCCTACACTGGCTTCTTGTATGTTTTAGAATTTATTTTAAGATTTTACAGGTCACATTTTAAAGCCCATTTGGGTCTGGCTGCTACTGATTTAGCTTTTGTGATGAATTATCATCACAAAAGCTGGCCCATGACCTTAAATCCTCGTGGGATTTTTTGGGTCGTTCCAGAGTTCAGACTAAAATCTAAAGCCTTTGCAGTCAGGGCGCCTTGACTTTGGACCGACCTCCCTGACGTACCTACTGCTGCAGGTGCACACTGTAGCACCTGCACTACCTACTTTGTAAACTGCTGTTTTTTCAAGTGGAATAGTAATGAAATTATTGTTGTTGAAAACGACATCGCTGTGGACAGAATCACCGCTGATCTGTCCGTTTTGTTCACGCTCAGGCGCCGGAGCATCTTGAAGAAGCTGTCGAAGCAGAGCACGGTGATGCACAGCAGTCGTAGTTTCTCCTCAGGTCTGCATCACTCGGTTTCCTCCAGTGAGAGTCTTCCAGGGTCCCCGACTCACAGCCTCTCCCCTGGACCTTCCACACCCTGTCGGAGTCCTGCGCCCGACCACCACCAGACGTTTGGTGAGTTCAACCCAACGCCCCCCTCCTCCCTATAATTGCTTTTGATGGCTACATTATGAGATTTGACTTATTAAAAATGCATGTCCGTGTTTTTTTTTTTTTTCTTTTTTTACCCAGACACCAACTCTCCTCAGAGTACCTCTCCATGCTCCAGTTCTCCGAGTTCTCCGGCTGCTCACATTCGACCAAGTTCCCTACACGGACTGGGCTCCAAACTCAGCACGCAGCGCTACACCAAGGTGGGCCGCCGCAAGTCCACCAGCAACATCCCCCCATCTCCGCTGGCCTGCAACCCATCCTCGTCTTCCACTCAGCCTCATTCCCCACAGCGATCCCCCTCCCCTCTCCCGGGTTTTGCCAAAAGCCTCCACGCCTACCACGGTAAAACCTTGTCTCCACCCACCATCGTTCGACACATCGTGCGTCCTCGTAGCGCCGAACCACCCCGATCTCCGCTGCTCAAGAGGGTACAGTCAGCGGAGAAGCTGTCCGGTGTGTATCATGGTGAAAAGAAGCCTTACGCCCCCCGCAGGCACACACTGGAAGTGCCATTTTATGGCGAGGGAGATTTGCTAGGGGACTCGGAAGCAGAGGGCACCTGCGGGGGCTCGTACATTGCTTCCGACCACAGCAGGTTGGGCGGGTACATCGGCAGCCAAAGATTAAGAGACTCTGGTATGGACAGGTCTGAGCAGCTGGTCGTGATGCGAAAACTGAACCTGTCGGAGCGCCGCGACTCCTTTAAGAAGCAGGAGGCGGTGCAGGAGGTGAGCTTCGACGAGCCCGAGGAGAAAACCGGCACGACAACAACCAATCCCGCCCCGGAGGGTCAGTCTGAGCTTACACAACAGCACAGGCTGGCGTGGACGCTCACTCGGCCTCAAACCGATGAGGAGGCGGAGCCGGAAGTCCCCATGGTGAGGAGGTTCACACTAGTTCCCCAGATCGCCGTGCAGGGATCGACGGAGAGTGAACAGGATGAGTGGGAGCCATGTTCAGACACAGAGGGCACAGATGAGACACCGGAGCTCATTGTGGACGTGGCTTCACCTCAGCAGCAGACGTCCAGGTGTCACGTTGCTGGCAGCAGCGGTGAACCGACAGAAACCACCTCCACGGGTCCTCAAGTTGGACTGGAAACGCAGAAGAACGAGAGCAGAGTGGAAGGTCCACAAATAGTGCAGCAAAGAAAGTGAAAACTCATGAGTCCTCTTGTGTAAAAGAGGACATGGAAAAATGAGAAATGTTACTGTGGTTGGTTTCATTTGTACCTTATGAGTCCATCCATCCATCCTCATTCTCAGTTTAACCATGTTTGACTTGCAAGTTCAGCAAGCAGAAAGGCCCAGTCCCTGTCCCTAGTCATTCCCAGAGCCTCCTCCCAGTTGGACATACCCCAAACACCTCACTCGGGTCCAGGAGGCTTCTAGATGAGATGCCAGAGCCACGTCAACCAGCTCCTCTGGATGTGGAGGAGCAGTGGTTTTACTTTGAGTTCCTCCCGGATGCCCAGCCTGCAGAGGAAACTGATTTTAGTCGCTCGTTCTTTCAGTGACCACAGCAGAGAGCAGGAATGATGGCATTTCACTTTGTCGCCAGCATGGGGCACCCCATTGTCATGTGGTTTGTTGAATGTATGCAAATTAGTCAGGTGATTAGCATACTGTATCTCCTCAAATAATATCCAGGACCTTTATTTCTGTCAGCTGCACAAGGTACCAGGCCTAGACTGGTCTTATTTTCTGTGTTCAGAAAGCAGAAAGTAGCGTAAAACCTCGTGTTATTAGTGATGACGTAAGACCACGACACTTCCAGTTGCTGCAAAATAAAAGCTTGCTTTGCGTTTCACTGGTTACAAAATCATTTCTGTACCTAACGGGGCTAATTGGGCTTCTACTGCGTTAGCATTAGCTTCCTGCTGTGCGGTTGCTTTCTGCGATAGTGACCTTCAGCCACTATCCAACAAACACCTGCAGTGACAGATAAGTGATTGGCAGCAATGAAGTATTAAATTGTCAGCATTTTATTGTTGAATGTTTGAAATTAAAGCAATAGAAGTGAATGTTGTCTGTTTAATTGACAGACTCCAGGGCTTGTATTTCTGAAAATTTTTATTCTTCTATCTTTGCCTAAAATATCGCAGAGTTTTACCGTTGGTGATTTTTGTAGCGATCTTACAGCGACCCTGAGCAAAGACTGAAAGAAAACCATTTAAGTCCTCCTTTACTAAGATCTACTCTTAACTTTAAGTGGAACTTCTGAAGCGGCACTCAGAGTTCTGGAATCTTTATGGATACACACCCAGCGGTTTATCCGTTAAATTTTATTAAAGGTCCGTGTTTGAGAACCGACCCCCTCCCCGCCTGTTTTTACAGACGTAAATCCTGGCTTTTATTTGAGGAAATGCTCAACCACATGTTGTCATTTTGATTTGCAATGAGGGCTACACGGTGGAGCAACTGTTGGCACCAGCCCCTCACAGCAAGGAGGTCCTGGGCTCAAAAGTTTGCATGTTCCCCCCATGTCTGCGTGGGTTCTCTCCAAGGACTCCGGCTTCCTCCTGCACCACAACCGTACACTAGGGGTCAGGTTTCTTGCTCATTCTAAATTGCCCATAGGTATGAATGTTGGTGTGAATAGTCATCTGTCTATAAATGTCAGCCCTGCGATGAACTGGCGACGTGTCCAGGATGTACCTCGCCGTCACCCTAAGCCAGCGGGGGTAGGCTCCAACGCCCTCCCTGACCCCTGCGAGTTCATGAATATGAAGGTTGACGAACCATGGCGACATTCCGATGAATCCAGCTGAATAAGACGTTTGATTCCAGTGCCATATCCGACCTCAGGGACAAATAAACCAAACCACAGTGACATTACTCGCCGCTTCACGTCCTCTCGAACTGTTCATATCCGCTTCGTCGAGGTAACACGAAATCTGCACCAGATGAGCCGGGACGTGTCAACGCGGGAGATTTTACTTGAATTTTTCTATTGTAAATATTCGCCTCAAGGGCATTTTAGACTTTTGTGCTTATTTATTCAGATTTGTAAAACTGCGGACGAGTCGGTCACGGGAGACGAGGGAAGTTCCTCATTGGTTGAAAAGCCACGGCTCAGCATTTTGTATCCGTAAAATGTGGTTTACGTCTTTTGACTGGATTTTTTAATGATAAATGTCTATTTTTTAAATTGATTGTCGCGGTACACAGTCGTTTGATAAAAAGCTGGGCATCATTGTTGGACCAAAAGGTACAAAGTCGTTTCAGAAGCAGTTTTTTTATCAGTTTAGTTTTGAATGGTGCGTTTTTGTTTTTTTTTTTTAAACACCAGGAGTAGCTGTTGTTTGTACTTTGAGTTATTGTTGATGTCGTGAGTTCTTCCACACACAATGCAAATCTCACACAGCGAAATGTGTCCGATGGAGGTTTTTGGAGCCGTTGGCTCGTGTTGAATTGACACAACGAAGGTGAACCTGTAGGTTTCGACTCGGGATGAAAAATCCAAAGGTGAAGGACGTCGTGTCGAGGAAACGTCGGCGCGTTCACATCGTAACGTACATCCGGTGTGCAGCGTTTCACCTGGAGGTTGTGGGTCGGGGGTTTTGGATTTTTGATACTCGGTGTCGGTTTCTTGACTAGTTTCTCTTTTATTCTTTTTTTTTTTGGTTCACTGTATTGGCATATTTCACGCTTCCATGTTTATTTTGTTAGTTTTTTTCTTCATTTTGGTTAATTTTGTTTATTTTTCTTGGTTATTTTTGTCATTTTGATTATTTTGTTAGGTTTTCTTAACTTTTGTTTTTGATTATTTATATATATATATGTTTTTTTTTTTACCATTTTCTTATTGTGTAAGGTTTTTCTGCATTTTCTTGGCTATTTTGTCATTCTGTTGATTATTTTCTTACTTTTCCTTAATTTTTGTTCATTTTGGTCATTTTTTCTCTCGTTGTATAAGGTTTTTCTTAACTTTTTCTTCATTTTCTTGGCTATTTTGTTGATTATTTTGTCAGCTTTTCCTTCACTTATTCATTTTGTGGACATGATGTTCATTTTCTTGATTGGCTTGTCCAGTCTGATGCATGTTATCGTCACACTGAAATCATAAAAATGAAACATCCTGATTTGTTTTTGGGAAACGCTCTCCTCGTTTGCGTCCTGACAGTCGTTTGAGACGCGTACGACTTCGATCACCTTGGCGTCGGTGTGATTTCACACGGGCGTCATTCTCACCCACGTGGACGCTGCCATACTGAATATCTTCTATAATGTGCCATATTGTGTGTTCGGTGTCGTCCAAGCCATATCTTCGAAGACAGATGTCACGTTATGTTTTTCCTTCCGGTAAAATGATCTCAATCAAAATCTTTGCTTTGCGTTGGGGGCGTCGCGTGTTTCCTGCTCTGTTCTAGACTCTGCTGACGAATCACAGCGCTTCGTCTTTGCCGTGGGAGGAGCTACTTTCAACGCATGCAGGATTTAGTCCTCGGAGTCTGGAGGGAAGCAGCTTCTGCTCGTTTAGATGTTGACGCTGATGCACAACGGGGTCACGGTGTAGTTTTAAAAGCTTCGTCTGTTTTTGTGTTTCTCAATGAAACCGTCTCCACTTGCTCTCGTTTTCCACCGTTCGTATCGGCTCGACTCGGTTCGGAAGCGGCGTGTCGCTTTAAACGCGCCTCAGCCCACGTGGTCGCTACGCGACGCGAGGAGACGTTACTTCAGCCGACGGCTGCCGCGAGCCAAGCGTCGTGGCAGTGCAGGAGCCACGGTTGGGTTTTTTTTTCCCCCTCGGGTTTCTGAGTATTTCTGCCACATTAACACACTATGATTTCACCGCCCGCTTTTTTACCAGACAGCACTCTGATTGGCTGGACCAGGGGTCGGCAACCTTTACAATCTAAAGAGTCGTTTTTAAGGCGGAAAGAAAAAAAAAAAAAAAAAAAAGAAGTGTCCGGAGCTGCAAAGAATATCATCAAGGAAACTAGAAAATTATCAGTCACTGAAGAGACGGCGTGGGATCGCCGAGGCAAAATAGCTGAACTCGCTGGAAAAGTGCGAGAGTTAAATGAGTAATCAAAGGATCAAAGCACTGCCGTTGCCATGGTAACCACACATTCCGTTAGAGTTTGCCTCTTATTTCCTATGGGGAAAAAATGTGTCAAAAAAGCTTAATATTTTAGAAATGATAAAGGTTAGAATCATGAAACAGCAAAGATGAACTGAATAAGACAAACAATGAGAAGTTTGAATTGGACAAAAAACGTAGGAGTACCGTATTTTCCGGGTGATATGTCGCTCTGGGATGTTAGTCGCACGAGCCAAAGAATGCATAATGACGAAGGAAAAAACGTGTATTCGTCGCTGTGCAGAACAGGTCGCATTTGTTCGGGGAACGCGCTTGACATCAGAAGCGAGAGCTCGCCTCACCGGGTAAGCGACAGCGCCGCCACATCCGGTGTTCAGCTGACGGCAGGTACGGTTGTTATCGGTAACGTCGACATTTTGAATTGTCAGTGATACAGGTGCGGCAGATGACGGTACACAAGCCTAGAGCGACGTCTAGCGGCTGTCGGTGTATTCGAAAGTCTTTAACATACAAGTCGCCCCGATGTATTTGTCGCTCCCCTAGCCAGGCTGTGCAAAAAAAACGCGACTTGTAATCCAGTAATTTCGGTAGTTACACGACAAAAAAAAAGTACAGAAGTGGAAGAAGATTAAAGACTGAAGACGACGGTGGTGGGATTGCTGAGTCATGCAGCAATTAAAAAAAAAAAAAATCAACAAAATGAACAAAAAAGGGTAAAATGGTAACAAATTGGTGTTGACATGTTGCCAGCTAAACTAATTCTCTGGTCCAAAATGCCTCTTTTACGTTGAACGGGTTGACGAGCCCTGCATTAATCGCTCGTGACCAATCAGTGAATCGCGTGGTTTCACCTCCAGCTCGTTTGCAGCCACAGCGAACCAGTGAACAAAACCAGTTTGCCGTAGCTTCTCCGGCTCCCGCTTCCCGATCCCCGTTGCGCCGAGCCGATACCCGCGGTGGAAACGGGGCCTGAATTTGCCGTGTAGTGATGTTTACATGAAAAGTGCACTAACGTATTTTTGTACCACGACTAAACGTTGAAGTCAAAACGCCAGCGGGACGCCCTCGCGTCAAATCCCAGGGCTGCTTTGAACAAACATGTGTCTTCGTATTGTACAGATATCCATGTATGTTTTAATAACGAGGCTGTGTGACGTAAGGCTCGGCAGGCGCCGGGGTTTCGGAGGGAACAGGCGCTTTTTTTTGTTTTTTTACACCTCATCGGGATTTCGAGGAGTATTTGTCATCCAGTGCAGATCGGACGTGATTTCACTTTGCCAGTTTTGTCCTTTCGACTGTGGACGTTGCTGCTTTTCGTACCGGCTTTCGCCTCCGCAGCGTCTGTTCTCCGGCGATCGAACAGGACAGTCGGACGGATACGTTTACACGGAACCAACCTGATTTGTACTGTAACCTTTTCTATCCTGTGGCCGTGTGTGTGTGAGATGAATTTTCCTCCTTTGATGCCATGAAACAAAGCTGCAGTCAGAAGTATCTGTTTTGTTCTGTTCTGAAGTCGTTCTTGAAGCAGAAACCTGGTTATTCGGACCCGGCCGTGGTCGCCGTTGGAAACGCCACGTCGGCACGTTCAAGCTGGGTGATACAGTCGGAAATGTCCTCGTCGTGAACGTTTTACATCAGTTTTGATCGGTACGTAAAATAAAATGTCATCAGTTTGGAGTTTAAAGGCTGAAGAGGTCAGACGGTTTTAATTTAATGCGCAGCGAGACACAAAAAGATGCATAAAAACCACGAGGTGCAAAAAAAAAAATGCTGGAATAAAATCCCTGTTATAAAGATGAAAAATATGCAAAAAAAAAACCCAATGTGAATTCATGTAAAAATATGCAGAAACCTAAAAACGACCAAAAAAATGTAAACCACGGAAAATAAGAACAAGATGCAAAAGGATTTATGTAAAACAAAGATACAAATGACATAAAAGATGCAACAAGTTGAAGGCAGGGGGGGAAAAAAGATGCTTTAAAGTAAAAGATGCAAAAATGGCGTAAAACGTGCAAAAATGTAAATGTGTATTATGTAAACAAGGAGACAAAATATGTAAAAGATGCAAAAGAATCTTTTTTTTTTTTTTTTTTTTTAAAAAAAAATTGTAAATATGCAAAGATGAAAATGAAAAAGAACAAATTGAGATGATGGATACAAAAGGATAAGGATGACCTAAAAGATGCAAAGATCAAACCTCGCAAAATGTGAAAAATTACATAAAAGATACAAAAAGTCCAAACTTGCATAAGAGATGAAGACGATGCAAAACATGTCAAAAGGACAAAAAGATGCAAAAAGACAAAAATGACTAAAAGAGACCAAAACAACATCAAAGACACAAATAATGCAAATTTGAGATTTTGTCTATTGTTAAAATTGTCCGTCTGATTTATTTAAACAATGTCATAAAAACCAAAACAATGCTTGAAAAACTACATTAATGATGTAACTGATGCAAAAAGACAAAATCCATGTGGAGTTTAAATAGAAGCAAGGAGACGAAATCGGGAAAACGGATAAAAAAGGACACAAAAGACCTGAAAGATGCATAAAAAAAACAAACTGCACAAAAGATGCAGATCAGAAAAATAGTAGAATCTGAAGATTTATAAAAGTAAAGATGTAAAAGTTACAGACCATTTAAAAACAAATTGGGAAAAAGATGCGGAAAATTCTGTATATGAAACATGCATCAAGACATAAAAGATGCAAAGACCAGAACCCTGCAAAATGTGAAAAAAGATGCAAAAAGAAAAGTGACATAAGAGACACATATGGTATTAAAAGGACAAAAAAAGACTAAATTAGGTAAGAGGTACAAAAGGATAAAAATGACCCAAATGATTTAAAGGATAAATTAAAAAACAAACAAAGGTAAAAGATGCAGAAGACCAGAACGGAATATGATGTAAAAGATGCAAAGACAAAAATGGTGTAAAATGACAAAAGATGCATTAAAGTTTGAGACAGTTTAAAAGACGCATCAAAAACAAATGATGGAAAAGATGTAGAAGATAAAAATAGTAGAATATGAAAAAAGATGCATAAAGACATAAAAGATGCAAAGACCGGAACCCACGCAAAATGTGACAAAAGACATAAAATGACATAAAGGATGCAAAAAGACAAAAGTGACAGTAGAGACAAAGATGAGGTAAAATATGTTAAAAGGATAAAAAAAGATGCAAATCAGTGTCAAAAGGTGCAAAGGATAAAAAAAATGCGTAAAAGATGCAAAAACAGTCCCATACAATTTAAGAGATGCATAAAAAGTGATGAAAACAGGAAATGTAAAATTTGAAAAAGAAGCAAAAAAACAAAAGTACAAAGACAAATGTAAACGACGCACAAAGACACAAGGTGCAGCGAACAAAACCCTGCAAAATGTGGAAATAACACGTGAAATAACATACGATAAAAAAAGACAAAACTTACACAAGAGACAAAGACGATGTAAAACATTAAAAAGGACAAAAAGACAAAGTTAGTGTAAATTGGTGCAAAAGAATAAAAAATTACATAAAAGATGCAAAAACAGTCACAATTTAAAAGATGCATAAAAAATTATGTAAAAGATGAAGACAGGAAATGTAAAATTTGAAAAACATGCAAAGACAACTGTAAATGACGCAAAAAGATGTAAAAGGTGCAATGAACAAACCCTGCGAAATGTGGAAAAAGATGTAAAATGACATACAATGCAAAAAACCAAACTTGCATAAGAGACGAAGACGATGTAAAACATTAAAGGGACAAAAAGATGCAAAGACGAATGTAAATGACGCAGAAAGATGTAAAAGGAGCAACAAACAAAACCCTGTGAAATGTGGAAAAACATGTAAAAAGACAAAACTTGCATAAGAGATAAAGACTATGTAAAACATGTTAAGGGTTCAAAAAGATGCAAAAAGACAAAACGGATGCAAAGACAAATGTAAATAACGCACAAAGATGTAAAAGGAGCAACAGACAAAACCCTGTGAAATGTGGAAAAAGACGTAAAATGACATATGATGCAAAAAGACAAAACTTGCAAAAGAGACGAAGACTATGTTAAAGGTTCAAAAAGATGCAAAAAGACAAAATCAGTGTAAAAGGTGCAAAAGGATGAAAAAAAATTACATAAAAGATGCAAAAAAAAAAGTCTCAGACAACTTAATAAATGCATAAAAAATGATGTAAAAGATGACGACCGGAAATGTAAAATTTGAAAAAGATGCAGAGACGAATGTAAACGATGCAAAAATATGTAAAAGGTGCAAAGAACAAAACCCTGCGAAATATGGAAAAAGACGTAAAACGACATATGATGCAAAAAGACCAAACTTACATAAGAGACGAAGACGATGTAAAACATGTTGAAGGGACACAAACATGTAAAGACAAATGTAAACGACGCACAAAGATGTAAAAGGTGCAACGAACAAAACTCTGCGAAATGTGGAAAAAAAGGGACAAAAAGATGCAAAAAGACAAAATATGCTGTGAAACGAGCAAAAGACAAAAATGACTCAAAATGATTTAAAAAAAGAACAACAGTCATTATGTCCATTTGATTTATTGAGATTTAATGGCATGAAAACCTCCAAGTCAAACGCACAAAGCGTCCGTTCTTCACCTGTCGCCGGATGGATTTTATTTATGGACCATCGGCGTCGTATCACTCAGCTGTTCCCGGGTCAGCGTTCTGTCCGGGAACCGGCCACGTCGGTCTGAATAAGTGGCTTTCTGCGGTGAGCGTCGACGCGCATCCCGCGCCCCTCGGCGGTGTTTACCGTCTCTGAGCCGGTGACGGCGGTGCACCGCCGTCCCGGGCTGGTCCTCGCCGCCTCCTCGCGGGCGAACCCGTGCAGGTGGTCGTACATGTGCATGTGTTGTCCGTTCGGTGCATGCTGCATGACACAAGCGCACACACGTGTAAAACTTGACTGCATGGTCGGCGGCCGTGTTGCCCTGTGCGGTGTGTACTGTTGACCTGTGTGACCTGTGAACCCAATAAAGTTTATATTTCCCTTTGGCTCGTGTCGTCGACTCGCTGTCATTTCTTACCCGGCGACAGAGTCAGTCGTCCTGTTACTGCTACTACAACTACTGTACAAACCCAAACCACTCAGCTAAGTAAAGGGAAAAGACAGAACATCATTACTTTAACCCTTGTTCGGGTCAAATTGACCCTTTTTCATATGTTTGCCAGGAGGAGCTGTGTGGTGGAAACACCAGGGAGAAGAATCAGTACTGGAGCAAAAGGAAGTAGAAGTACTCAGAAATAAAAGTAATTCAGGTAGTGAGTATCTTTTATGGCACAGAACAAATTCACGTCAGCTTTTTTTTTTTTTGGTGATTTTTTTTTTTTTTTTTTTTTTGTGGTTTATTTTATTTGTTTTTTTGCCCCATTTCTTCATCATGTTGTTCATTTTTGCTCATTTGCCTGATTATTTTTGCTTATTGGTTGGTTTTGTTATTTTGTTGGTTTTGCAGGACAACTTCATGTTTCCTTCACATTTATTTTCTTTCACATTTGTTCATTTTTCCTTCACATTTGTTCGTTTTTCCTTCACATTTGTTCATTTTCTTGCTTATTTTTGTTCAACATGTTCTTTGTTCATTTCGTGGATAATTTTGCTTCTTTTTATGCAGTTTTGTTGATGTTGAGTATTTTGTTCCATTTTCTGAATTCTTTTGCTTGTTTTCTTGGATTATTTTGTTCAGTATGAAGATGATTTTCATCCTTTTTGTCTTCAATGTTGTTCATTGTCTTCATTTTTAAGTTTTTTTTTTCCATCCTGGCGGTGATTTTGTTCCTTTTTTTTTCAATTTTGTTCATTTTCTTAATTTAATTTAATTTTGTGCATAGTTTTGCTTCATTTTCCTTCAGTTTTATCCTTGTTTGTTGATGATTTTTCTTGACTTGGAGCAAAAGCAAAGTATTCTGCAAAACACCTCATGGGGGGAAAAAACTACTCAAGTACACGTAGAGGAGTAAATGTATTTGAGTACTACACCTGTGTGGACGGTGTAGTAACATTTCCACCGTTTAACAGCCGCAAGTGAAGACAACGTGAGGAGGAAGAAATGAGACTCAGTCAGTCTGAGAATCTCAACCGTCCCTGGAAAAGAAGACCAAGAGCTACCTCTGCTGCAGAGGAGACGCTGACCAGACTCGGAGACCAAGCCTGGTTTTCAGGGGGAAACATCTACATTCTCCTCAAATCTGTACGTTTGCCTCTGAGTCGAAGCAAAAATCAGCAGAAGACGCCGACAACGACAAGTTTCCAGACATTTCAAACTTCTACGAATAAACACGTCTGCTGTCTTTTCCAGGTTTTACAAACAAAAGCAGCCAATTTATGCACATTAAAACTAAACCATTCCAACCTGTCGTCGTCGCTGCTCCACAAAAAATCAGGCTTCGAAACCTGCTGTTTTTCTTTCACATTTGTTCATTTTTCCTTCACATTTATTTTCTTTAACATTTGTTCATTTTTCTTTCACATTTGTTCATTTTTCCTTCACATCATGACAAAAAAATGAATTTGCTTTAACATAAAACTCTGCCTCAAAAGTATCTTTAATTTGACTATACAGTACAGACCAAAAGTTTGGACACATTCTCATTCAATGTGTTTCCTTTCATTTGACTTGTTTGCATTATAGATTCTCACTGAAGGCGTCAAAACTATGCATGAACACGTATGGAATCATGTACTGAACATAACTGAAAAACGTCTTATATTCGAGTTTTTTCAAAGTCGCCGCCCTTTGCTTTTTTGACAGCGCTGCAAACTTTTGGTGTCTCTCAATGAGCTTCATGAGGTCGTGACTTGAAAGGTCACGACCTCATGAAGCTCATCAAGAGGATGACAAGAGACATGTTTACATGCATAAGTACATGCATAATTCCATATGTGTTCATGTATAGTTTTGATGCCTTCAGTGAGAATCTACAATGTAAATAGTCATGAAAATAAAGGAAACGCATTGAATGAGAATGTGTCCAAACTTTTGACCTGTACTGCATGTCCGTAACTTTGGTTTAGCCATAGTCGCCCTCATCCATTCCTCTTCAAAAATTAACATCAACTTTGCACGGATTCTATTAATGCGACAGGACAAATGTGTAAATATCGTGGAGCTGGCTGCAGTACCACCGTGCACCAGCAGGGTGAGCCTGTGTCACGGCTTGCTGTAGTTCTCCTCCGCGACCAGCAGGTGTCCCTGTAACGTCTTCACAGTGACCCCGCTGGGGATGGATGACAGAAGAAGCTCGTGCCCTTCACAATAGCAAACATGGCGACCGCGACGAAAATCATCCAGAGGCTCCGGAACCTTCTGTCAGGGGTGAGTCCGACTTTAGACGCTTCTACCTCGGACACGACGGGGACGTGGTCCGTGGAGGGTGACTTTAAACCGAGGACGCGGTGAAGGTGTAGCCCCTGTTAGCTTAGCTTAGCCTGTTAGCTTCTGGACCAGATAAACGTCAGTTCGTTTCATAAAATGGTTTGTTTTTCAGCATGACCTTCAGGCCAAACTGCAGCTGCGATATGAAGAAATATCCAAAAGGTAAGATATTAACTTCATAAGATATTAACGTCATATTCACACGAGTCTGTGACACAAACCCGAGATAAACGTGACCAGAAACTGTCTAAACACTCATTAAAGCGTCCTGTAAATCTGAACGTTTTTAATATTAATGTAGTTGTAATCGGTGGTGGAAGGAGTAATTACACGCAGTACTCGAGTACAAGTACTGACACTTTATAATTGTAGTGACAGACGTACCTCAGGAGTACATAAACCTGAGTAAAAATAAAACACTGAAGTAATGAGTAACTTCATCACATGGAATTTATGACATAAGTTCAAACTAATATTTTGGTCATTTTTAGTTGAATTTATCTTTTTAAAAAAATATATTTTATGGTTTTTTTCTCCCTCAATTCCCTTGATTATTTTTGCTTGACTCTGTTCATTTTTTTGCATTTTTTCTTCCTTTTTTCAAAAAAGAAATTATTTAAAAAATCAATTTTTTTCATCTGCATTAATTTTTTGGTCGCTACTTTTGTCGTCGCTTGAATCAAATTGTACTCATTAAATCTGAAAATGGATGGTGAGACAAGCTAATATTAATGTAGTGGTGATCTGTGGTGGACGGAGTAATCAGATTACTCTGGAAAAGTACTGTCACATTATGATTCCAGTGACTCAAATAGGAGTACTCAAAAACCTGAGTACTTGATTAAAAGTAACAGAGTACCTCATCAAACCACTACTGAAGTAATGAGTAACTTCATCACATGGAGTTTATGACATCGTCACATATTAGTCAAACTTTTTTTTCCTTGATTGTTTTGATCATTTTGTTGCATATTTTGTCAATTTTGTTTAGTCTTGTTTGTTATTTTGTTTTTTTGTTTTTTTAACTTGCATGACTTTTTTTAAACGCTGTTGTTACTTTCTTCACTTTTACTCTTTCTGTTGCTAGATTTTTACTAAAGTTTCCTTGATTAATTTAGTCGTTTTTGCTCATTTTGTTCGGTTTTGCTTCGCTGTGACACATCTTATTTCGTTACTTTTTTTGCTCTTTTTGTTGCTTGCTTTATTCATTTTGTAAATTTACTTTTTTTTCCATTTTTTTATTTCAGTGTTTATTTTGTTGCTTGTTTTCCTCTTAACCCTGGTCTTGTTTTCGGGTCAAATTGACCCTTTGTCATATATGTGTAAAGAGAAGCCGTGTTGTGTGGAAACACCAGGGAGTAGAATCAGTACTGGAGTAAAAGGAAGTAGAAGTACTCATAAATAAAAGTACTTGAGGTAGTGAGTAACTTTGTATCGCGGAACAGATTCATTTCAGCTTTTTTTGGGTGATTTGTTCATTTTGTGATTTATTTTAGTCATTTTATTTTTTAACGTTTTTTTGCTCCGTTTCTTCATCATATTGTTCATTTTTGCTCGTTTACTTTAGTTTTTTTTTTTTTGCTTATTTTTTTTGGTTCATTTGTTGCTTATTTTGTTGGTTTTGCAGGACGACTTTTCATTTTTCCTTCACATTTGTTCATTTTCTTGGTTATTCTTGTTCAACTTATTTGTTCATTTCGTGGATAGTTTTGCTTCTTTTTGTGCAGTTTTGTTGATATTCATGATTATTTTGTTTCATTTTCTGAATTATTTTGCTCATTTTCTTTGTTAATTTGCTTAGTATGAAGATAATTTTCATCCTTTTTTTTTCTTCAATGTTGTTCATTGTTTGTATTTTTAAGTATTTTCTTTGTTTTGGTGATGATTTTGTTCCTTTTTTTTCCCACACGACACATTTTCTCTTAACAAATATATGACAAAGGGTCAATTTGACCCAAATACCACACAAGGGTTAATCATTCAATCATTCAATTGTGGCCAAATGTAACAGAGTAAGAAATCCATTGTTTTTAATCACAAAAGTAACTGACGAAGAGTAAAATTTATTCTGCAGATCTACTCTCAGAAGTACATATATTTCATAAGAACTACTCGCATACAGTGGATCTCAAAAGTCTACACACCCCTGTTCAAATGCCAGGTTTTTGTGATGTAAAAAATTGAGACCAAGGTAATAAATATGTCTGTGAAGATTCTCTGTCGTCCAGGTCATAGTATCCAAGGTGTGTGGCTTTTCTTCCATCGACTGGACTGGAAATTTGGTTGAAGACGTTTCTCCACCCATCCGGGAAGCTTCTTCAGTTCTATGAACTCATGCAGGCACCAGAATTTATACTCTGTGGTTC